>CATOUR010000379.1:0-26555 GCA_951848785.1 Callosobruchus maculatus
CCACCACCATCACGCCCTTCAGGATCTCCCACTCCAGCGCCTTCTGGCTGTGGTTCTGAATAATAAACTGGGTTTTGCCGCTGTTAACCGTGATGGTCATCGGTTCGCACTGCTTATCGGTTACGGTCACTTTAACCTGTGGAATATCCGCAGCCTGCGCCGCGAATGCGGACGCAATCAGCGCCGCCACACCAGCCCGTAACGTACTACGACGAAATTGAATTGCCATGGTCCTTCCCTTTTAAAGTATGTTGTAACTAACCGGTACGCGTCAGGATGCGGTACGCGACGGCTGAGCGCCGGGGCGTGCTGGCATGAAAAACAGCACCAGCGCCGGAATGAGGTAGATAAAGTACATCGCCACTTCGCTGACGCTCGGCGTTTCCTGATAGCCGAAGATGCCTTCGAGCAGGGTGCCGGCCAGTGAATGGGTGGAGAGAACGTTGCTGAGATCGAACGCCACGTCCTGGAAGTGGTTCCACAGCCCCGCCTCGTGGAAGGCGCGGATCGCGCCTGCCGCCAGCCCGGCGGCTACCAGCAGGATAAACAGGCTGGTCCACCTGAAAAACGCGCCGAGGTTCAGGCGAATGCCGCCCCAGTAAAGCAGGAAGCCCAGCACCACGGCGGCGGCAAGCCCCAGCACGGCGCCCAGCGGCGGCCAGATGCCAACGTCCTGCTGGAACGCCGCCAGCAGAAAGAACACGGACTCCAGGCCTTCACGCGCAACGGCAAAAAAGACCATCAGAATCAGCGCCCAGCCGTGGTTGCTGCTTTTTTGCAGCGCGTTATCCACCGCCTGCTCCAGCTGAACCTTCACGTTGCGCGAGACTTTGCGCATCCAGAACACCATCCAGGTGAGGATGAACACCGCAATCACGGCGACGATGCCCTCAAACAGCTCCTGCTCTTTCTGGGGAAACTCGCCGGTAGTTTCGTTGATGAGGATCCCGAGCCCCAGGCAGAGCGCCGCGGCGAGGAAAACGCCAGCCCACATCGCGCCAATCCAGCGTCCACGCTGGGTACGCTTCAGGTAACTGGCGATAAGGCTGACGATCAGGGCCGCTTCAAGGCCTTCACGTAACATAATGAGAAAAGGAACAAACATGCAGACACCTTTAAATGTTTATCGCGGTCAACTCATGCAAAGAAAAGTAAATTCTTGTGATAGTGATTATCATTACGCAAACAAGAAAAACAAGCGAAATGTAGGGCGTTTTGATGACCAGATGTAAACGCATTGCCGGGTAATCATTCGCAGGGAAACCGTTTTGTTCAGAAGGTTTGACGAAAATGTTCGTTTACGGTTAACCGCCGCTATGGCTAAATGTCCGCCTCGAAAACCAACTGAAATTAAACCATGTTTAAGATTGTCCATTTCCTGCTGGCGCTGGTGATTATTCTTGCGCTTGCCTGGCTGGTGAGTTTCGACCGCCGAAAAATTCGCATCCGCTTTGTTTTACAGCTGATCGTCATTGAAATTGCGCTGGCATTCTTTTTTCTGCACGCGGAAAGCGGTCTGTTCATTATTAAATACGTCTCCGGCTTCTTTGAATCGCTGCTGAAATTCGCTGCCGAAGGGACTAATTTTGTCTTTGGCGGGATGGGCGATAAAGGGCTGGCGTTCATTTTCCTTGGCGTGCTCTGCCCATTATTTTTATCTCGGCCCTGATTGGTATTCTTCAGCACTGGCGCATTCTGCCGATCTTTATTCGGATTATCGGGACGCTGCTGTCAAAACTTAACGGCATGGGCAAGCTGGAGTCGTTTAATGCGGTGAGCTCGCTTATCCTCGGCCAGTCGGAAAACTTCATTGCCTACAAGGGCGTGCTGGGCGATCTCTCCTCTCGCCGCCTCTTTACCATGGCGGCAACGGCGATGTCGACGGTCTCCCTGTCGATCGTCGGCGCCTATATGACCATGCTCGACGCCAAATTTGTCGTCGCGGCGCTGATACTGAATATGTTCAGCACCTTTATTATTCTCTCAGTTATTAACCCGGCGCGCCCGGAAGCCGAGCCGGATATCAAACTGGAAAAGCTGCATGAGTCCCAGAGCTTCTTCGAAATGCTGGGCGAGTATATTCTGGCAGGCTTTAAGGTGGCGATGATTATTCTGGCGATGCTGATTGGCTTTATCGCCCTTATCAGCGCCGTTAACGCCCTCTTCTCCAGCGTATTCGGCATGAGCTTCCAGCAGATTCTGGGCTACGTTTTCTATCCGCTGGCGTGGCTGGTCGGTATTCCGCTGAGCGATGCCTAAGCGCGGGCAGTATTATGGCAACCAAGCTGGTGGCGAATGAATTTGTGGCGATGATTGAGCTGCAAAAAATTGCCCATCAGATGTCGCCGCGCGGGCTGGGTATTTTGTCGGTGTTCCTGGTGTCGTTTGCTAACTTCGCCTCTATCGGCATTGTTGCCGGGGCCATTAAGGGGCTGAACGAGCAGCAGGGCAACGTGGTCTCGCGGTTTGGTTTACGCCTGGTGTACGGCGCGACGCTGGTGAGCCTGCTGTCGGCGAGCTTTGCGGGGCTGGTGCTGTAAGCGAAAACGGCGGCTGAGGCCGCCGTTTTTGATTCAGAACTGCACGCACGCCGGCAAATCGACCCGCATTACCGACTCCTGCGCGAAGCGGGATTTATAGATCCCGCGCAGCGCTTCAATATTCGTCTCGCTCTGGGCATCTTTTGCATGGATCAGCATCAGCGCCTTGCTCGGCTCGCGGGCCACCTTCCCGTCGTTCCCCAGCCACTGCCCGCGCGCGTCCATCACCGTTAAGCCGTCGCGAAAGCGCGGCGTCACGTCCCGGTCAACGAACTGCTGCCACTCGCTGGCGGTGATTTGCGCCCCGGCCGGGCGATTCAGCCCGAAATAGAGCGTGGTCTGCTGCATCTGGTTTTCCGCCTTGCAGGTTTCAGCTGGCGCGCGCTGCGAGGGTGCATTACAGCCCGCCAGCATCACTAATGCTGCCACCATTAACCCTGTTTTCATCATCATTTATCATCTCGCACCGGTGAGCGGTCTATCCCCTCTCCCCTGTGGGGAGAGGGGATATGTTTTTACTCAGCCTGAAGCTTAGCTGGCGGCGCAGAGTGATAGTGCGCGTCCGCTTCAGCAAAGCGTTTCTGCATCGCGGCAGACGGCGCTTTACCCAGCAGGCTGAACACCACAATCCCGATGCTGCCGAAGATGAAGCCCGGAATGATTTCATACAGCCCCAGCCACGCGAACTGTTTCCAGACGATGACGGTCACCGCACCGATAATCATCCCCGCCAGCGCGCCGTTGCGGGTCATGCGTGACCACAGCACGGAGAACAGCACCACCGGACCAAACGCGGCGCCAAAGCCTGCCCAGGCGTAGCTTACCAGGCCCAGCACGCGGTTCTCCGGGTTCGCCGCCAGGGCGATGGCAATCAGCGCCACCAGCAGCACCATAAAGCGCCCTACCCATACCAGCTCTTTCTGGCTTGCGTCCTTGCGCAGGAAGGCCTTGTAAAGATCTTCCGTAATGGCGCTGGAGCACACCAGCAGCTGGCAGCTCAGGGTGGACATCACCGCCGCCAGGATGGCGGAGAGCAGAATACCGGCAATCCACGGGTTAAACAGGATCTGCGCCAGCTCGATGAACACGCGCTCGGCGTTCTGGTTCACCGCGCCCGCCTGCGCCGGGTTGTTATTGAAGTAGGCAATGCCGAAGAAGCCGACCGCGCACGCGCCCGCCAGGCACAGGATCATCCACGTCATGCTGATGCGGCGCGCGTGGACGATGGTGTGGTGGGAATCCGCCGCCATAAAGCGCGCCAGAATGTGCGGCTGACCGAAGTAGCCCAGCCCCCAGCCCATCAGGGAGACGATGGCCACGAAGTTCAGCCCTTTCAGCATGTCGACGTTTTCGATGCTCTTCTGCTTGATGACTTCTAGCGATTCGCCAAAGCCGCCGACGGTGAAAATCACAATTACCGGGGTCAGGATCAGCGCGAAAATCATCAGGCTCGCCTGCACGGTATCGGTCCAGCTTACCGCCAGGAATCCGCCCACGAAGGTATAGAGGATAGTCGCGGCCGCACCGGCCCACAGCGCCGTTTCATAGCTCATGCCGAAGGTGCTTTCAAACAGACGCGCGCCCGCCACGATGCCGGAGGCACAGTAAATGGTGAAGAACAGCAGAATAACTACCGCGGAGATAATGCGCAGGATACGGCTGTTATCCTCAAAGCGTCCGGTGAAGTAGTCCGGCAGCGTCAGGGCGTTGTTGTTGGCTTCGGTATGCACGCGCAGACGGCCTGCCACCAGCTTCCAGTTGATCCACGCGCCAACGGTCAGGCCGATGGCGATCCAGCTTTCGGAGATGCCGGAGATGAAAATCGCGCCCGGCAGGCCCATCAGCAGCCAGCCGCTCATGTCGGATGCGCCCGCAGAGAGCGCGGTTACCATCGGGCCTAAGCTGCGCCCGCCCAGTATGTAGTCGTCAAAGTTTTTAGTGGAACGCCACGCCAAAAACCCTATCAGGATCATGCCAAAAATATAAACGAGAAATGTCACCAGCATCGGTGTGCTAATAGCCATTCAAATTCTCCAAAATGTCGAGCGACAGCCGTCCGGGCTGCCTTGTTATGTCATCACCGGAACGTAGTGATGTGTGTATGTGTTTCCGTTGGGCGCGCTATCCTGCCGTATACGCCTCCCACTGACAAACGATTTAACACTGCATTTACATGAATTTCATCCCTGGTTTTATACGTCTTTCCTATAGGTTGCACTCGCTCACGCTTTTACGGGTTGCACCTTTAAAAAGTGTTAAGCACCGCATAAAAACTGGGCCCGACAACATCGACCGGCGCATTTTCTCAGCTAACTAATCGTTAACAATCCATTCATTTTCCAGCTTGCAGACCAGGTCACATTTAACACGGTTGCACAAAGTTGCAACATGGTGGATATTTCACGCTATCTACAGAACGCTATTACAGAACAACAGGAGTTTTGGCATGGGGATGACCACCATGGGGGTTAAGCTTGATGACGCTACCCGCGAACGGATTAAAAACGCGGCGACCCGCATTGACCGCACGCCGCACTGGTTAATCAAGCAGGCGATTTTTAACTATCTGGAAAGGCTGGAGAGCGAAGACGGTCTGCCGGAGCTGCCTGCCCTGCTGGCGGGCGCGGCGAACGAAAGCGAAGACGCCGCGACGGCCGTTGAAGAGAACCATCAGCCGTTCCTCGAATTTGCCGAGCAGATCCTGCCCCAGTCCGTCAGCCGCGCCGCCATTACCGGGGCCTACCGTCGCGCCGAAACCGATGCCGTGCCGATGCTGCTGGAGCAGGCCCGCCTGCCGGAAGCCGTTGCCGCCCGGGCGCACAGCCTGGCGTACCAGCTGGCCGACAAGCTGCGTAACCAGAAAACCGCAAGCGGCCGCGCCGGGATGGTGCAGGGCCTGCTGCAGGAGTTCTCCCTCTCCTCACAGGAAGGCGTGGCGCTGATGTGCCTGGCGGAGGCGCTGCTGCGTATCCCCGATAAGGCTACCCGCGATGCGCTGATCCGCGACAAAATCAGCAACGGTAACTGGCACTCCCACATTGGCCGCAGCCCGTCGCTGTTCGTCAACGCCGCCACCTGGGGCCTGCTGTTTACCGGCAAGCTGGTCTCCACCCATAACGAAGCCAACCTGTCACGCTCCCTGAACCGCATCATCGGCAAGAGCGGCGAGCCGCTGATCCGCAAGGGCGTGGACATGGCGATGCGCCTGATGGGCGAGCAGTTCGTTACCGGAGAAACCATCGCCGAAGCGCTGGCGAACGCCCGCAGGCTGGAAGATAAAGGTTTCCGCTACTCCTACGACATGCTGGGCGAAGCGGCGCTGACCGCCGCCGACGCGCAGGCCTATATGGTCTCTTACCAGCAGGCGATCCACGCCATCGGCAAAGCGTCCAACGGTCGCGGTATTTATGAAGGCCCCGGCATTTCCATTAAGCTTTCCGCCCTGCACCCGCGCTACAGCCGCGCGCAGTACGACCGGGTGATGGAAGAGCTGTACCCCCGCCTGAAGTCCCTGACCCTGCTGGCCCGCCAGTATGACATTGGCATCAACATCGACGCCGAAGAGGCCGACCGCCTGGAGATCTCCCTCGACCTGCTGGAAAAACTCTGCTTCGAGCCGGAGCTGGCCGGCTGGAACGGCATTGGCTTCGTTATCCAGGCCTACCAGAAGCGCTGCCCGTTCGTCATTGATTACCTGATTGACCTGGCCAGCCGCAGCCGTCGCCGCCTGATGATCCGTCTGGTGAAAGGCGCGTACTGGGACAGCGAAATCAAGCGCGCCCAGATGGAGGGTCTGGAAGGCTACCCGGTCTATACCCGCAAGGTCTACACCGACGTCTCTTACCTCGCCTGTGCGAAAAAGCTGCTCGGCGTGCCGAACCTGATTTATCCGCAGTTCGCCACCCACAACGCCCACACCCTGGCGGCGATCTACAGCCTGGCGGGGCAAAACTACTATCCGGGACAGTACGAGTTCCAGTGCCTGCACGGCATGGGTGAACCGCTGTACGAGCAGGTGACCGGTAAAGTGGCCGACGGCAAGCTGAACCGCCCGTGCCGTATCTATGCTCCGGTGGGTACTCACGAAACCCTGCTCGCGTACCTGGTGCGTCGCCTGCTGGAAAACGGCGCGAACACCTCCTTCGTTAACCGCATCGCCGACACCACCCTGCCGCTGGACGAGCTGGTGGCCGATCCGGTGCAGGCCGTGGAAAAAATGGCGGCGCAGGAAGGCCAGATTGGCCTGCCGCATCCGAAGATTGCCCTGCCGCGCGAGCTGTATGGCGCAGGCCGCGTCAACTCGGCGGGCCTGGATCTGGCGAACGAACACCGTCTGGCGTCGCTCTCCTCTGCCCTGCTCAACAGCGCGCTGCAGAAATGGCAGGCCAAACCGATCCTTGAGCACTCCGTTGAGGACGGCGACATGCAGCCGGTGATCAACCCGGCCGAGCCGAAGGATATCGTCGGCTACGCGCGTGAAGCGACCGAAGCGGAAGTGGACCAGGCGCTGGAGAGCGCGGTAAACAACGCGCCAATCTGGTTTGCCACCCCGCCGCAGGAGCGCGCCGCGATCCTGGAGCGTGCCGCGGTGCTGATGGAAGATCAGATGCAGTCGCTCATCGGCATTCTGGTGCGCGAGGCGGGTAAAACCTTCAGCAACGCCATCGCCGAAGTGCGCGAAGCGGTCGACTTCCTCCACTACTACGCCGGTCAGGTGCGCGATGATTTCGACAACGAAACGCACCGCCCGCTCGGCCCGGTGGTCTGTATCAGCCCGTGGAACTTCCCGCTGGCGATCTTCACCGGCCAGATTGCCGCCGCGCTTGCCGCAGGCAACAGCGTGCTGGCAAAACCGGCGGAGCAAACGCCGCTGATTGCCGCGCAGGGCATCAATATCCTGCTTGAAGCGGGCGTGCCGGCGGGCGTGGTCCAGCTGCTGCCGGGCCGCGGTGAAACCGTCGGCGCCAGGCTGACGTCCGATAACCGGGTGCGCGGCGTGATGTTTACCGGCTCCACGGAGGTGGCCTCCCTGCTGCAGCGCAACATTGCTACCCGTCTGGATGCGCAGGGCCGTCCAACGCCGCTCATCGCCGAAACCGGCGGCATGAACGCCATGATCGTTGACTCCTCTGCCCTCACCGAGCAGGTGGTGGTTGACGTGCTGGCCTCCGCCTTCGACAGCGCCGGTCAGCGCTGCTCCGCCCTGCGCGTGCTGTGCCTGCAGGACGACGTGGCCGACCACACGCTGAAGATGCTGCGCGGCGCAATGGCCGAATGCCGCATGGGCAACCCGGGCCGTCTCACCACCGACATCGGGCCGGTGATCGATGCGGAAGCCAAAGCCAATATCGAAAACCATATTCAGACCATGCGCGCCAAGGGCCGTCCGGTGTTCCAGGCGGTGCGCGAGAACAGCGAAGATGCCCGCGAATGGCAGACCGGCACCTTCGTGCCGCCTACGCTGATTGAGCTGGCAAGCTTCGACGAGCTGAAAAAAGAGGTCTTTGGTCCGGTGCTGCACGTGGTGCGCTACAGCCGCAACAGCCTCAACGAGCTGATCGACCAGATCAACGCCTCCGGCTACGGCCTGACGCTCGGCGTGCATACGCGTATCGACGAAACCATCGCGCAGGTTACCGGCAACGCCAAAGTCGGCAACCTGTACGTCAACCGCAACATGGTCGGCGCGGTCGTGGGCGTGCAGCCGTTCGGCGGTGAAGGCCTCTCCGGCACCGGTCCGAAGGCTGGCGGCCCGCTTTACCTGTATCGTCTGCTGGCGAACCGCCCGGAAAACGCGCTGGGCGTGACGCTGGCGCGCCAGGACGCTGACTATCCGGTGGATGCGCAGGTGAAAGCCGTGCTGACCCAGCCGCTGGAGGCGCTCGTTAAGTGGGCAGAAAACCGCCCTGAACTGCGTGCCGTTGCTCAGCAGTACGGCGAGCTGGCGCAGGCCGGTACCCAGCGTCTGCTGCCGGGTCCAACCGGCGAGCGCAACACCTGGACGCTGATGCCGCGCGAGCGCGTGCTGTGCGTGGCGGATAACGAGCAGGACGCCCTGGTACAGCTGGCTGCCGCGACGGCTACCGGCTGTGAGGTGCTGTGGCCGGAAGATGCCCTGCATCGCGATCTCGCTAAGCAGCTGCCGAAAGCGGTCTCGGCCCGCATTCGCTTTGCCAAGGCCGACGCGCTGCTGGCCCAGCCGTTTGACGCGGTGATCTACCACGGCGACTCCGACCAGCTGCGCGAACTGTGCGAGCAGGTCGCGGCCCGCAGCGGGGCGATTGTTTCGGTGCAGGGCTTTGCGCGCGGGGAAACCAACCTGCTGCTGGAGCGCCTGTACGTGGAACGTTCGCTCAGCGTCAATACCGCGGCGGCAGGCGGTAACGCCAGCCTGATGACAATCGGCTAACGCTGTGCTAATAAGGCTCCGGAGACGGAGCCTTATTTTATTGGGGAGAGTATGAAACGATTTCTTATCGCAGGGGCAGCCCTGCTGCTGAGCGCCAGCGCGCTGGCCGACGAGTGCGGCAACGCGACCACCCAGGCTGAACTGAACGCCTGTAGCGCGCAGCAGTACCAGGCCGCGGATAAAAAGCTTAACGAGACGTATCAGGCCGCCATCAAGCGCGCGGCAGCGCCCCAGCGCGACCTGCTTAAAAAGGCGCAGCAGGCGTGGATTACCCTGCGCGACGCGGACTGCGCGTTTATCGGCTCGGGTACGGAAGGCGGAAGCGTTCAGCCAATGATTGTAAGCCAGTGTCTGGCTGAGAAAACCGTAGAGCGCGAAGCGTTTCTGGCCTCGCTGATGCAGTGTGAAGAGGGCGACCTAAGCTGCCCTCTCCCGCCGGGCTGACGAGGCACGGAACTATTCCCTCTCCCCTTGGGAGAGGGTTAGGGTGAGGGCGAGGGAAACTAGCGCACGCGGATCCCTTCAATAATCATCCGCTGCACGTTTTCGAGGGTGCTCTGGAAAAACGCCTCGTCCTGGAGCGTTTTTCCGGTTACCGCCTCAACCTGGGCCGCGAAGTCAGCGTAGTGCTGGGTGGAGGCCCAAATCATAAAGATCAGGTGCTGCGGATCGACGGGGGCCAGCTTGCCGCTGGCGACCCATCCGGCAATAATCGCCGATTTATCGTCCACCAGCTGCTTTAAATCCCCCGTCAGCTCGGCCTGCAGCAGCGGCGCGCCCTGCAGCATCTCCAGACAGAACAGCCGCGAGGCCTGCGGATAATCGCGCGATACCTCCAGCTTCAGGCGAATGTACTCCCCGATTGCCACCAGAGGAGCCAGCTCTTCGCGAAACGCCTTAAGCGGCGCAAGCCAGATATCCAGGATCTGCTGCATCACGGCCACGTACAGCGCCTCTTTCGACGGGTAGTAGTAGAGCAGATTGGTTTTGGACACCCCGGCCTGCTCCGCCACCTGCTCCAGGCGCGTGCCGTGAATGCCAAACTGCGAAAAGGTCTCCAGCGCGGCGCTGAGGATCGCCTGCTTCTTGGCGCTCACCGCCTGCGAACGTTTACCGGGTGTTTTCACTGCGCCTTGCGTCATTTCCGCTCTCCATTTTCTTTTCTGCGCTCAGCATAGCAAAACCGCCGTCTCGCCACGACCCTGTGCACCCCCATCGCGCATGAGTGCCTGTTTTGTGTGCAATGTTTTTGACCATTCAGTCCACATTTAACCGTATCAAACCATCAACCCGCGATTAACACATTAATAACATAGCCATTTTCAAAACTGGCACTCCCTTTGCAAAACACCGTACACCTGCGACGTAATGAAGAGAGGTTCGTGATGAAAATTGGCGTATTTGTACCGATCGGCAACAACGGCTGGCTTATCTCGACCACTGCCCCGCAGTACATGCCGAGCTTTGAGCTGAACAAAGCCATCGTGCAGAAGGCGGAGCACTACCATTTCGACTTTGCCCTCTCGATGATCAAGCTGCGCGGCTTCGGCGGCAAAACCGAATTCTGGGACCACAACCTGGAGTCCTTCACCCTGATGGCCGGGCTGGCCGCGGTGACCTCCCGCATCCAGATCTACGCCACCGCCGCCACGCTCACCCTGCCCCCGGCGATCGTGGCGCGCATGGCCTCCACCATCGACTCCATCTCCGGCGGACGCTTTGGCGTCAACCTGGTCACCGGCTGGCAAAAGCCGGAGTACGAGCAGATGGGCATCTGGCCGGGTGACGAGTATTTCTCGCGTCGCTACGACTACCTGACCGAATACGTGCAGGTGCTGCGCGACCTGTGGGGCACCGGCAAAAGCGACTTCAAGGGTGACTTCTTCACCATGAACGACTGCCGCGTTAGCCCGAAGCCGTCGGTGCCGATGAAGGTCATCTGCGCCGGCCAGAGCGATGCGGGGATGGAATTCTCCGCAAAATACGCCGACTTCAACTTCTGCTTCGGTAAAGGCGTGAATACGCCTGCCGCCTTCGCCCCGACCGCCGCGCGGATGAAAGAGGCCGCCGACAAAACCGGGCGCGACGTGGGCTCTTACGTGCTGTTTATGGTCATTGCCGACGAAACCGACGACGCCGCCCGCGCGAAATGGGAGCGCTATAAGGACGGCGCGGACGAGGAAGCGCTGAACTGGCTTACCGAGCAGAGCCAGAAGGATACCCGCTCCGGTTCCGACACCAACGTTCGCCAGATGGCCGACCCGACGTCAGCCGTCAACATCAACATGGGAACCCTGGTGGGCTCGTATGCCAGCGTCGCCAGAATGCTCGACGAGGTGGCCGCCGTACCCGGTGCGGAAGGCGTGCTGCTGACCTTCGATGATTTTCTCACCGGGGTGGAAACCTTCGGCGAGCGCATTCAGCCGCTGATGCAGTGCCGCGCCCACATTCCCGCCGTGACGAAGGAGGTGGCGTAATGACGACCCTTAACGCTCGCCCGGAAGCCATCACCTTTGCGCCAGCGCAGAGCGCGCTGATCGTGGTGGATATGCAAAACGCCTACGCCAGCCGGGGCGGTTATCTGGATCTGGCGGGGTTCGACGTTTCTTCCACCCGGCCGGTGATTGAGAACATCAAAACCGCCGTCGCGGCAGCCCGCGCGGCAGGCATGCTGATTATCTGGTTTCAGAACGGCTGGGACGACCAGTACGTGGAGGCCGGCGGCCCCGGCTCGCCCAACTTCCACAAGTCGAACGCCCTGAAAACCATGCGCAAACGGCCAGAACTCCAGGGCAAGCTGCTGGCGAAAGGCGGCTGGGATTATCAGCTGGTGGATGAGCTGGTGCCGCAGGCCGGGGATATCGTGCTGCCGAAACCGCGCTACAGCGGCTTTTTCAACACGCCGCTCGACAGCCTGCTGCGCAGCCGGGGCATTCGTCACCTGGTCTTCACGGGCATTGCCACCAACGTCTGCGTGGAGTCGACCCTGCGCGACGGCTTTTTCCTCGAGTATTTCGGCGTGGTGCTGGAAGACGCTACCCATCAGGCCGGGCCGGATTTCGCGCAGAAAGCCGCCCTGTTCAATATCGAAACCTTTTTTGGCTGGGTGAGTAACGTCGCCGACTTCTGCGACGCGCTGGATCCGCCGCTGGCCCGTATCGCCTGAGGAGAACCGCTATGCCGAAATCCGTGATTATTCCGCCGGGCACCGGTACCCCGATTGCCCCGTTTGTCCCCGGCACGCTCGCCGACGGGGTGGTGTACGTTTCCGGCACGCTGCCGTTTGATAAAGACAACAGCGTGGTGTTTATCAACGACCCAAAGGCGCAAACCCGCCACGTTCTGGAGACCATCAAATCCGTGATCGAAACGGCGGGTGGCACCATGGAGGACGTGACCTTCAACAGCATCTTTATCACCGACTGGAAAAACTACGCCGCGATTAACGAGGTCTACGCGGAGTTTTTCCCGGGCGATAAGCCGGCGCGGTTTTGCATCCAGTGCGGGCTGGTGAAGCCCGAGGCGCTGGTTGAAATTGCCACCGTTGCGCACATCGCGAAGTGAGGCGGCCATGAAGCTGACCCTTTCACCGCCGCCCTTTGAGGGCGCGCCCGTGGTGGTGCTGATTGCCGGGCTCGGCGGCTGCGGAAGTTACTGGCTGCCCCAGCTCGCCGCGCTGGAGCAGGAGTATCAGGTGGTGTGCTACGACCAGCGGGGCACGGGGAATAACCCGGATACCCTGCCGGAAGGGTATACCCTCGCGCAGATGGCTGACGAGCTGGCGCAGGCGCTGGCCGCCGCCGGCATCACCCGCTACTGCGCGGTCGGCCACGCGCTGGGGGCGCTGGTCGGCATGCAGCTGGCGCTCGACAGGCCTGATGCGCTCATCGCGCTGGTTTGCGTCAACGGCTGGCTCGCCCTCCATGACCATACCCGCCGCTGCTTTAGCGTTCGCGAACGTCTGCTGCACGCGGGCGGCGCGCGGGCGTGGGTCGAGGCGCAGCCGCTGTTTCTCTATCCCGCAGGCTGGATGGCCGCCCGCGCCCCGCGCCTGGAGGCCGAAGAGGCGCTGGCGCTGGCCCATTTTCAGGGCGAAGCCAACCTGTTGCGCAGGCTGAACGCGCTGAAACAGGCCGACTTCAGCCGCCACGCCGCACGCGTTCGCTGCCCTGCGCAGATTATCTGCTCCAGCGACGATCTGCTGGTGCCGTCCGTCTGCTCAGCTGAACTGCGTGCCGCCCTACCGCACGCCCACAAAACGGCCATGCGTCAGGGCGGGCACGCCTGCAACGTTACCGAGCCGGACGCCTTTAACACCCTGCTGCTGAACGGGCTTGCCAGCCTGCTGCACAGCCCCGAACCCGCTTTATAAGGAGCTTTGATGAGCGAAGCCATTAGCCCTACCGCGCTGGAGACGCTGTTCACCGGCGCCCGCACCCACAACGGCTGGCTGGATATGCCGGTCAGCGACGAGACGCTGCGCGAGATCTACGACCTGATGAA
The DNA here is from genome assembly GCA_951848785.1 of Callosobruchus maculatus. Taxonomy (NCBI): domain Eukaryota; kingdom Metazoa; phylum Arthropoda; class Insecta; order Coleoptera; family Chrysomelidae; genus Callosobruchus; species Callosobruchus maculatus. The sequence goes on from CATOUR010000379.1 coordinate 13,453, forward strand.
GTGGGGGCCCACCTCCGCCAACTGTTCGCCGGCGCGCATCGTGTTTGTCCGCAGCCCGGAGGGCAAAGAGAAGCTGCGCCCGGCGCTCTCCAGCGGCAACCTAACGAAAACGCTTACCGCCCCCGTCACGGCGATTGTCGCCTGGGACAGCGAATTTTATGAGCGCCTGCCCGAGCTGTTCCCGCACGGTGATGCCAGAAGCTGGTTTACCACCAGCCCGGCGCACGCCGAAGAGACCGCCTTTCGCAACAGCTCGATGCAGGCCGCCTACCTGATTTTTGCCTGCCGCGCGCTCGGGCTCGACACCGGACCGATGTCCGGCTTTGACCGACAGAAAGTCGACGAGGCCTTTTTTACCGGCACGCTGCTTAAAAGCAACCTGCTGATCAACATCGGCTACGGCGACTCGCGCAGCGTTTACGGACGATTGCCGCGCCTGACCTTCGAAGACGCCTGCGGGCTGGCGTAAGGAAAACTATGATGACACCTGATAAGCAAACCTTTCGCGACGCGATGGCCTGCGTGGGCGCCGCGGTTAATATCATCACCACCGACGGCCCGGCGGGCAGGGCGGGCTTTACCGCCAGCGCGGTGTGCAGCGTCACCGATTCACCGCCCACCCTGCTGGTGTGCCTGAACCGCGGCGCGTCCGTCTGGTCCACGTTTAGCGAAAACCGCACCCTGTGCGTTAACACGCTGAGCGCAGGGCAGGAGCCGCTCTCCAACCTGTTTGGCGGTAAAACGCCGATGGAGGATCGGTTTGCCGCCGCCCGCTGGCAGACGGGAGATACGGGCTGCCCGCGTCTGGAGGACGCCCTCGCCTCGTTTGACTGCCGCATCAGCCAGGTGGTCAGCGTGGGCACCCACGACATTCTGTTTTGCGACATTGCATCAATCGTTCGCCACCCCGCCCCGCAGGGGCTGGTGTGGTTTGACCGCGGCTACCACGCCCTTATGCGCCCCGCCTGTTAACCCGCCTTAAGGAGGCAGAACATGTTCGGATTTCCCCACTGGCAGTTGAAATCGACCTCCACTGAAGCAGGCGTGGTCGCGCCGGATGAAAGGCTCCCGCTCGGACAGACGATGGTGATGGGCGTTCAGCACGCGGTTGCGATGTTTGGCGCCACGGTGCTGATGCCCATGCTGATGGGGCTGGATCCTAACCTCTCCATTTTGATGTCGGGTATCGGTACCCTGCTGTTCTTTTTTGTCACCGGCGGGCGCGTGCCCAGCTACCTTGGCTCCAGCGCGGCGTTTGTTGGCGTGGTGATCGCCACCACCGGGTTTAACGGCCAGGGGATCAACCCCAACCTGAGCGTCGCCCTCGGCGGCATCATCGCCTGCGGGCTGGTCTATACCCTGATCGGTCTGGTGGTGATGAAGGTTGGCACGCGCTGGATAGAGCGGATGATGCCCCCCGTCGTGACCGGCGCGGTGGTGATGGCGATTGGCCTTAACCTCGCGCCGATTGCGGTGAAAAGCGTTTCCGGCTCGCCGTTTGAGAGCTGGATGGCGGTAATTACCGTGCTGTGCATCGGCGTGGTCGCGGTCTTTACCCGCGGGATGATCCAGCGGCTGCTGATCCTGGTCGGGCTGATTGTTGCCTGCCTGGCTTATGCTCTGCTGGCGAATGGTCTGGGGCTTGGCAAACCGGTAGATTTTACCCTCCTGCATCAGGCGGCCTGGTTCGGCCTGCCGCAGATAACGTCCCCCACCTTTAACGCCCAGGCGATGATGCTGATCGCGCCCGTGGCGGTAATTCTGGTCGCTGAGAACCTGGGCCACCTGAAAGCGGTAGCGGGGATGACCGGGCGCAATATGGATCCGTACATGGGGCGCGCGTTCGTCGGTGACGGGCTGGCGACCATGCTTTCCGGCTCGGTCGGCGGGAGCGGCGTCACCACCTACGCGGAAAATATCGGCGTTATGGCGGTGACCAAAGTCTACTCCACGCTGGTCTTCGTGGCGGCGGCAGCCATCGCGGTGCTGCTCGGCTTTTCACCAAAATTCGGCGCGCTTATCCATACCATCCCCTCCCCGGTGATTGGCGGCGCATCGATTGTGGTATTTGGACTGATTGCCGTCGCCGGGGCGCGCATCTGGGTGCAGAACCACGTCGATCTGAGTCAGAACGGTAACCTCATCATGGTGGCGGTGACGCTGGTGCTGGGGGCGGGTGATTTCGCCCTGACGCTGGGCGGGTTTACGGTTGGCGGGATCGGCACGGCGACCTTCGGCGCGATCCTGCTTAACGCCCTGCTTAGCCGACGCGACGTGGCCGTGCCGCAGGGCGCATCGGTAACTCAGGATTCGTGATTTAATGTAGCGCTGTCATTTTCTGATAGCGCCTTTTTCCTGCGTTTCAGTTTTAGCTCGCTGACCAGCACCCCGGCAATAATAAACGCCCCGCCTAACAGCGCCAGCAGCGGCAGACGCTCGCCGGCGATACGTCCGAAAATACCGGCCCATACCGGCTCTCCGGTATAAATGACCGTCGCGCGGGTCGGAGATACGCTACGCTGCGCCCAGTTCATGGTGACCTGAATGATGGCGCTGAAAATGCCCAGCCCCAGCGCCACCACGATAAGCCCGGTGGACATCGGCGGGACGGACTCCCCTGCCGGCACCATCGTCGCGAACGCCACCAGCGATGCGGTGGCAAGCTGCACGACCGTGACGCGCTTGACGTCCACCTTTCCCGCCCAGGCGCTAATCAGAATGATTTCCGCCGCAATGGCAACGGCGCCCACCAGGGTGATGATCTCGCCCGGCCCCAGCGCCAGCAGGTTGTTTTCCGGCCCGGCTAACAGGATCAGACCGATAAACGCCAGCACGATGCCGGTGCACGACATCAGGCCCGGTATTCTGCCCAGACACAGCCACTGCAGTAGCGGCACCAGCGGCACGTACATGGCGGTGATGAAGGCCGATTTACTGCTGGAGATAGACTGGAGCCCCCACGTTTGCAGGCTGTAACCCATGGCGATTGCCACACCAATAGCGACACCCGCCTTAAGCTCACGGAGGGTCAGCTCGCGCAGGGTATTAAGGGATATAAGCGCCACGGCAATCGCCGCCGTGGCGAAGCGCAGCCCGACAAAGAAAAACGGATCGCTCATCGTGACCGCGTACTGAACAGCGAGAAACGTTCCGCCCCAGAACATGGTGATCAGAATAAGAATGGCTTCCTGAGGCTTAATGGAGAAGGTAAAACGAGAAGCGGACATGGGGCACCGACGCTAAGAATCAAACCTGTAGTGTGCGATGCATCAGACGACAGTTCAATGTAGCAGGCATAAAAAAACCGCCGGGAAACCCGGCGGCTGGGAGTCAACCCGGCGTACTACTTGTTGCTGCTGCCGTGGCTATTTTTACCCCCTTTTTTACCAGCCTCTGACGCGCGCTGAGGGTCATTTTTAAAGTTACCCCCGCTGGACTGGCCACCTTTACGACCTGCTTCTGATGCTCTTTCACGGTCTTCAGCGAAATTACCTGAACCACCACGATGGTTTGCCATCTCGAACCTCCAGAGTGTGAAACATTAGACATCATATTGCATTCAGTAAAAGAGGATTCTTTCACCTCGCGGCTCAAGGACAGTGCCTTTATCTGTGCCGCGTGAAGTTAAGCTTAGTGTAATGCGGCCATCCGGCAAGCGAGAGGTAATATTCTGCAACATGATCTCAGCCTTTCGTATGAGATATCGCGCCGCTTATTCATAAGCCTTTCTTATCTTTTGAAAAATCTCCCCAGCCAAAGTTGTTTCATTTTGCTACAGCCAGCCTCAGGAAAAGATATTGTTATATATCAAATAAATGCCGTTCATTTTTGCAGTCTCGCCGTGATGTCATATCTTTAAAGTAACGCAGCGATTCGCTGTAAGAAAAACCAACGAGGAGTGATGCAAAATGGCAAAAGTTCTGGTGCTCTATTATTCCATGTATGGACACATTGAAACCATGGCTCACGCGGTAGCAGAAGGCGCAAACAGAGTAGACGGCGTTGAGGTTGTGGTAAAACGCGTACCGGAAACCATGCAGGCGGAAGCCTTCGCCAAGGCCGGCGGGAAGACGCAAAACGCCCCGGTGGCGACCCCGCAGGAGCTGGCGGAATACGATGCCATTATTTTTGGCACCCCTACCCGCTTCGGCAATATGTCTGGCCAGATGCGCACCTTCCTCGATCAAACCGGCGGGCTCTGGGCCTCGGGCGCGCTATACGGCAAGCTCGCCAGCGTATTCAGCTCGACCGGCACCGGCGGCGGCCAGGAGCAGACGATTACCTCAACCTGGACTACCCTTGCACATCATGGGATGGTGATTGTGCCCATTGGTTACGGCGCGCAGGAACTGTTCGATATTTCACAGGTACGTGGCGGAACGCCGTACGGTGCCACAACGATTGCCGGCGGCGACGGTTCGCGTCAGCCGAGCAATGAAGAACTCACGATCGCCCGCTATCAGGGTGAATACGTCGCGGGTCTCGCTAAAAAACTGAACGGCTAACCCAACAGGAGGACAAGTATGCCAACGCAAGAATCCAAGGCTCACCACGTGGGTGAATGGGCAAGTTTACGCAACACCTCTCCGGAGATTGCCGAAGCTATCTTTGAAGTCGCCAACTATGACGAAAAGCTGGCGGAGAAGATTTGGGAAGAAGGCAGTGATGAAGTGCTGGTTCGCGCCTTCGAAAAAACGGACAAAGACTCGCTCTTCTGGGGTGAGCAAACCATCGAACGTAAAAACGTCTGAACGTTCCCCCCGCCCCGGCGGGGGGTTTTCTTCTATTTCGCCGCGCTGTTCATTACCGCATTGAATTTATCGATCGGGCAGAAGCCGTTCGCATCCACAGGGCAACCCTTAAGCTCCAGCGTTACGCGCTGCGCGGGGGATTGCAGCGACAGCACGCTGGCGTTCCGCAGCTGGGCTGAACTCTGGTAGACATACTCAATTTTCATGAGCTCCCGACTGCTGTTTTTATCATGCCAGCGCTGGAAGACAATTTTGCCGCCGATCGGCGTCCGCTCCTGCTGGTCGTGCAGCTGATACGGCTTAAAATCCAGCGCCGTCAGCAGCGAGGCGATATTGGAGTCATGCCCCACCAGCAGGGTAATTTTTGGCGCTTTTGCCTGTCCGGTCACCAGCGCGTTATCGATATACTTCACCAGCGGTTTAGCGACGTTTTGCGCGACGTCCGTCGAGGTAAAGAGCGAGTCCTGATAGCCATTTTTCAGCTTCGACAGCACGCGCCACTGCTGATCGGTTTTGATCTCGCCCCAGGCCACCCGATCTGCCGGGAAACCTTCGTAATACTGCAGGGTGAAGGCGTCCACCAGCGAGTTACCTACCTTCAGCGGCCCGGACACGCCCGGCTCCTTCTGGTAGTCGGCGCTGAAGGTATCTTTCGCCTCCGTCAGGGAGCAGACTTTTTTCTCCCTGCAGGACGGCGAGTCGCTGTAGTTCGTCAGCTGTTCCAGCAGCCTGTAGCTTTCATCGAGCTGCATTTTCTGCCGCTCCGTCTCCATCGCCTTCAGCGCCTTCTCGCGAAACGCGGGGGAATCGTCGGTAATGACCGGATTGAAGGTAGGATCCATGGTGCCCATCTTTTCCTGATGATGCACGGGAACATCGCACCCCGGGAACGCGCCGGCGATAAAGAACTGCGCGGTCGCCACGGTGCGCTGCAGGCTGTTGGCGTAGGCATAAACGGTGTCCGCTGGCGGACATTCACCCGTCTTCACCATCCCCTGCTCTGCCAGCCACTCGCGCATGTAGTGGCCCATATACACTTCCAGCACGCCACCCTTGGTGGTCAGCTGGCCGCCAGGGACGTCCCACTCCGGCCACTGCTTCGGCGTGGACTGTTCCAGCACGCTGCCGTTGTTGGCGAGCGGCGCGCGCAGGTTGTGACGGCTCATTATCAGCACCTGCTGTAGCTGATATCCCTCAGGCGTCTCCTGGGCCTGTGCGCCCGTCGTTACGGAAAGCGTGCCCGCCACGGCGACAGCAAGTAGTGCTCTTCTCATCCCTATTTCCTCACACGTTTTTATTGTTACGCGGAGTGTGACAGATCCGTGACGGTTTTTTCGGGAAGCATTTCTCAAACTGATGATTACCTGCCGAGACGATCGCCGTATTGTTCCACCCAGTCGGCCAGCGGGGAGAGGGCATTTTGCAGGGTTAGCCCCAGCCCGGTGATTTGATACTCCACGCGCGGCGGGATTTCCGGGTAGACCGTCCGCGTTACCAGCCCGCGCTGCTCAAACAGGCGCAGCTGTTTCGTCAGCTCTTTTTGGGTGATGGGGGCCGCCGCACGCAGCAGATCGCCAAAACGTACGGGGGAATTGATCACAATCAGACGGTAGAGGATCGGGATTGCCCATTTACCGGAAATCAGGTTTACAAACTGCGTCATCGGACAGGCATGCACTGCCGATTTTTTTTCACAACACGTATCCAGCATTTCAGCCATATCACACCTTTTGCCTCTTTAGTATCCAAATGGTACCTGGTTTCCTTTCGATACTAACGTTTCTATAGTGCTTTCTCCAGAGACATTTCAGGAGAAGAAAATGGGTCGTTTAGCAGATAAATATACGCTGATTACCGGCGGGACCAGCGGTATCGGTCTCGCCACCGCGCAGGCGTTTATTGCCGAAGGGGCGCGGGTTGCCGTTACCGGGCGCAACCCGGAAACCCTCGCCGAGGCAGAGCGCATCCTGGGCGATAACGCCTGGGTGATCCCGGCCGATGCGGGTGACGCTGCGGCGCAAAAAGCGCTGGCGGAGACGATTGCCGCCCGCTGGCCGCGGCTGGATGCGGTGTTTATTAACGCGGTGACGTGACGCACGCGCCGCTGGAAGCCTGGCAGGAGGAGGTCTGGGATCGGCTGATGGGCATCAACCTGAAGGGACCGTTCTTTTTGATTCAGGCGCTGCTCCCGCTGCTCAGTAACCCGTCTTCGGTGATTTTGTGCGGCTCCGTAAGCGCGCGCATCGGCCTCCCTTCCAGCAGCGTCTATGCCGCGAGCAAGGCCGCCCTGCTGTCGCTGGCGCGTACGCTGTCGGCGGAACTGCTGCCGCGCGGGATCCGCGTGAACGGCCTGAGCCCTGGCCCGGTGGAAACCCCGGCGTTCACGAAAACGGGCTTAAGTGAAGAGACGCTCAACGCAATGGTCGGGGAAATCATTAAACTGGTTCCGCTGGGCAGAATGGGTACCACCACGGAGCTGGCGAAGGCGGCGCTCTATCTGGCGTCCGATGAGTCAAGCTACACCGTAGGCACCGAACTGCTGGTGGACGGCGGAATGGGAAGTCTGTAGGTCAAAAGGCGCTGATGCCGGTCACCACGCCGACATACAGCGCCGCCCACAGGCAGGCAGAAAGCAGGCTGACGGTGTAAACCTTCACCGCGCTCATTCTCAGCATGCCCGCCGCCAGCGGTACGATATAGCGCAGCACCGCCAGAAAGCGCGACGTAAAGAGCACCAGCACGCCGTTTTTTCCGTAACCGGTGCTGCACGCGCAGAAATTTATCGGCATGCCTGGCGGTAAAGCGCGCGACCCAGGGCGTATGCCCCATCAGCTGGCCGATATGGTAATTCAGCACCGATCCCACGGTGGCCCCCATCGCCACGGCAAGCCACGCCAGCCCGGGGTGCAGGCTCGACTGGCTAACGGCTATCCCCGCCAGCAGCATCACCGACGCGGGCGGCAGCACCGAGGAGATCAGCACCGTTGATTTACTCAACGCCATCACGACGAGCAGCGCGAACAGCTGCGCCGGATAGTGCGCAAAATGAATAAGCAGTGTGTCCAGCCATGCCATTTTACTCTCCTCGTCAACCATTTAATTCCCCATTAGAAATGAAAAAGTTAAATAAAGCCTCAACGTCTTCTGGATATTATTCATTTAAACGATTCTTAAACATTATTAAAATTCTTCGGCAGCCATTTTAAATATGCGTATTATTCGTCACGTTTTACAACGATCTCGTTATGGCGAGGCTCCTGTACAAATACACGTTATCGCTCTGGTGGGTTCGAGAGAACCGGCACAGGGTAAAACAGGCACTGTCGAATCAAGGCTTTGTCAGTATAACTTCCCTTACGGGATACGGTGTACAGTGCTGAACCCAGGACGTGGGGATCTCCTCTTCGACATGCCCTGTCTTGCTCGCCCCTGAGAGATGTTATTATTCAAAGGGAATGTATTATGTCTTACGCTATTCACAACCAAAACCTGGCTTTTAACGACAGCGCAATTGCGCAATATATGAATACCGATTTTATTGTTATCGATATTTCATTATGCGTGGCGTTAGCGCGCGAGCAGTTTTTCGAAAAATTAAAGGACGATGATATTCCGTCGCATATTTTTATCGAAGATAATGGCCGCCTCGCCGGTTTAATTGCCGTACGCAAATTATTGCAGGCCACGGATACCGTGCAGCCGGTTAAGGGGCTGATGATATCGGAGTTTATACAGCTCAAACCGGAAGACGAACGGGCAGACGTCGCCGGGGTGCTGGCGCACGCGGGTGCGGATGTGGTGCCGGTGGTAACCCACGGCAAGCTGGTGGGCTGTCTTACAGAACGCGAAATCGCCCATCTGCTGGAAGATGACGTCACAGAAGACGCTCAGCTTCAGGGGGCAACGCTGCCGCTGGAGAAGCCCTATCTGGAGACCAGCGCCTTCAGCCTGTGGAAGAAACGCTCCGTCTGGCTGCTGCTGCTGTTTGTCGCGGAAGCGTACACCAGCTCGGTGATCCAGCATTTTGAAGAGGCGCTGGAATCCGCCATCGCGCTGGCGTTCTTTATACCCTTGCTGATTGGCACCGGCGGGAACAGCGGCACTCAGATCACCTCCACGCTGGTGCGCGCCATGGCGCTGGGTGAAGTCCACCTGCGCGACGTTGGCCGCGTGCTGCGTAAAGAGATGAGCACCTCGCTGATGATTGCCGCCACGCTGGGCCTGGCGGGCTGCGTCCGCGCCTGGATGATGGGCATCGGGATGGAAATCACGCTGATCGTCAGCCTGACGCTGGTGTGTATTACGCTCTGGAGCGCGATTGTGTCGTCGGTAATCCCGATGGTGTTAAAACGCTGCAAGATCGACCCGGCGGTAGTCTCCGCGCCGTTTATTGCAACGCTGATCGACGGCACCGGGCTGATTATCTACTTTAAGATCGCGCAGTATACGCTGGGGCTGGAGTAACGCGGTTCGCCAGTTGCCCCACCGCCAGCGCAAACGCCTCGATTGCCAGCGCGACATCCTCAGCCATCACCGACTCTGCCGGATGGTGGCTGACGCCGCCCTTACAACGTACAAACAGCATGCCCACCGGCCAGCGTTCCGCTAGCGCTATCGCGTCATGCCCTGCGCCGCTGGGAAGGGATAACGAGCGACCCTGCACCGATTCGACGGCCCTTCCCAACGCGGTTTGTAGTCCCGCGTCGCACGGCGTGGCGGCGATGCGGTAAAACTCCTCGGCGCCGAAGTCCAGACCGCGACGTGCGGCTATCGCGCGCGCCTGCGCCAGCAGTTCAGTAAGCAGCGCGTCAAGCGGCGCATCCTGCGGACCGCGAATATCCAGCGAGAGTTCAACCTCACCGGGGATCACGTTCACCGCCCCCGGCAGGCAGCGCAGCGTCCCGACCGTTGCCACCAGATTGCCACCGTGGCTGTGGGTGGTTTTTTCAATCACTCCTGTCCACTCGGCGGCGGCGGCCAGCGCATCCTTACGGTGCGTCATCGGCACGGTGCCCGCGTGCCCGGCCTCGCCGGTAAAGCGGCAGTTCAGACGACGCGCGCCGTTAATGGCTTCCACCACCCCCAGCGCCAGCCCCTGCTGTTCAAGGCACGGGCCCTGTTCGATATGCAGCTCCAGGCAGGCGCTGAAATCCTCCCGATCGCGCGCGGCATGCGATACGCGGGCGGGATCCAGCCCCCGCCTGCACCATCGCCTGCGCCACGCTGATCCCGCTGGCGTCGCGCGCTTCCAGCCAGCCCGGCGGCCAGGTGCCCGTCAGGCCACGGCTGCCCAGCAGCGTGATGCCGAAGCGGGTACCCTCTTCGTCGCAAAAGCCCACGATCTCGATCGCCTGCGCCAGGCGGATCCCCTGCTGGTGCAGGCCGTCCACCACCTCAATGGCGGTAAGCACCCCGAGCATGCCGTCGTAGCGTCCGGCGTTGCGCACCGTGTCCAGATGCGAGCCGAGCAGCACCGCCCGCGCCCCTTCCTGCCGGCCTTCATAGCGACCGCAGATATTGCCCACGCTGTCCTGCCAGACGGCCATGCCCGCCTGGCTCATCCACTGCCCCACCAGCTGGTTAGCCTGCAGATGCTGCGCCGAAAGATACACCCTCGTCAGCGCATTCGGGGTTTCGCTGATGGCGGCCAGCGCGTCGGCGCGGGCCATCACCCGTTCTGCCGCCGGGCTCATTGCGGCGTCTCGCGGCGATAATGGTCCCACGCGGCCTGCATGGCGGCGCCCTGCGTGGTGGTGAACTTCAGGTAGTTCAGCACCGACTCCAGCGCGCTCAGGGTGGTCATCACACAGTCCTTGCGCGCGTTGTAGCCCATGGTGCCAATGCGCCACACCCTGCCGTGCAGCGGCCCGAAGGAGGTGCCGATTTCAATCCCGAAATCCTCCAGCATCAGCTTGCGCACCTGGTCGCCGTTAACCCCCTGCGGGATAACCACGCCCAGCACGTTGTTCATCCTGTGCTTCAGGTCGCCGAAGGTTTCCAGCCCCATCGCCTGAATGCCCTTCAGCAGCGCGTCGCCGTGCAGCCTATGCCGCGCGATGCCGTTATCCAGCCCTTCCTGAAGGATCAGACGCGCGCATTCCCGGGCGCCGAACAGCGCGGTGGTAGCCTCCGTGTGGTGGTTCAGCCGCTCCGGCCCCCAGTAGTCCATTACCATGCCGAGATCGAAGTAGTTGGAGTAGATCATCTCCTCGTCGCCGTCGCGGTGGGCGTCGGTACGAATGCCCTCCTCGACGCGCCGGCGCCGGCGGATCGCCTCCTCCATCCGCGGGCTCAGCGTGATCGGCGACGTGCCGGACGGACCGCCAAGGCATTTCTGCATGCCAGCGGAGACGGCATCCAGCCCCCAGGCGTCGGTCTCCAGCGCGTTCCCGCCGAGCGACGCGGTGGCATCGGTGTAAAACAGCACGTCGTAGCGGCGGCAGATATCACCAAGCTCCGCGAGCGGCTGCAGCATGGTGGTGGAGGTGTCGCCCTGCACGGTCAGCAGCAGGCGCGGACGAATGCGTTTAATGGCATCCTCCACCTGGTCCGGGGTAAACACTTCCCCCCACGGCACCTCGATGGTATGCACCTCCGCCCGGCAGCGGCGGGCAATCTCGCACAGCAGATGACCGAAGCGGCCAAACACCGGCACCAGCACCTTATCGCCCGGGCGAATGGCGGAGACCAGAATCGCTTCAATCCCCGCGCGGGAGGTGCCGTCCACCAGCATCGTCCAGCGGTTGTCGGTGCGGAACACGCCGCGATAGAGCGCCATCACCTCGTTCATGTAGTGGGTCATGGCCGGATCGTACTGGCCTATCAGCTGGCTCGACATGGCGCGCAGCACGCGCGGGTCGGCGTTGATCGGCCCCGGCCCCATCAGCAGGCGCTGCGGCGGGTTGATTTGCGGAAAACGTGCGATATCCATGGTTAAGTCCTTATCAGTTGAGGCCGCGAACCGAGGAGATGAACTGCTTCAGTTCGGTGGTCTGCGGGTTGGCGAACAGCGTTTTGCTGTCGCCCTGCTCCCACACCTTCCCCTGGTGCATAAACACCACGCGGTCGCCCACTTCGCGGGCAAAATTCATTTCGTGCGTCACGAGGATCAGAGTCATCCCCTCGGCCGCCAGCTGCTCCAGCACCTTAAGCACTTCACCCACCAGTTCCGGATCCAGCGCCGAGGTGATCTCGTCACACAGTAAGACTTTTGGCGACATCGCCAGCGCGCGGGCAATCGCCACCCGCTGCTGCTGGCCGCCGGAGAGGCTCGACGGGTAGTAATCCAGGCGATCGCCGAGGCCGACCTTCTCCAGCATCTGCTGCGCCAGCGCCCGGCAGTCGGCGGCGCTTTTCTTCAGCACACGCCGCGGGGCGAGCATCACGTTCTCCAGCGCCGTCATGTGCGGGAACAGGTTGAAGCTCTGGAACACCATCCCGACCGAGCGGCTTATTTCGCGCGCCTGGGAGTCCCGGTCGGTAATGGTCATGCCGCCCAGCTTGATGCTGCCGTCCTGATACCCTTCAAGGCCGTTGATGCAGCGCAGCAGCGTGCTTTTGCCGGAACCGCTGCGCCCGATAATGGAGATCACCTGGCCCATGTCGATATCCAGATCGACGCCCTTGAGCACGTGGTTGTCGCCGTAGTACTTCTGCACCTGATTAATGGTGATGAGAGGCATTGAATTTCGTCTCCAGATAGCGGCTGTAGCGGGACAGCGGATAGCACAGAATAAAGTAGCCCAGCGCCACCAGCGCAAAGACCTTGAACGGCTGGTAGGTTACGTTGGTCAGCATGGTGCCGGCCTTGGTCAGCTCGATAAAGCCGATAATCGACGCCAGCGCGGTACCCTTGATCACCTGCACGGCGAAACCCACGGTTGGCGCGATGGCGATGCGCAGCGCCTGCGGCGCCACCACGCGAAACAGCGTCTGGCCGAAGGTCAGCCCCAGACAGCGCGAGGCTTCCCACTGCCCTTTCGGCAGGGCGCGAATGCTGCCAAACCAGATATCGAGCAGAAACGCGCTGGTGTAGAACGTGAGGGCCAGCGAGGCGGCCGTCCACGGCGAAACGTCTATGCCGAACAGCGCCACGCCGAAGAAGGCCAGGAACAGCTGCATCAGCAGCGGCGTGCCCTGAAACAGCTCAATATAGCCGCGGATGATGCGCTTCACCGTGCGCCCGCCCGACAGGCGCAGCAGCAGGAGCGGCAGCGTCACCGCCGCGCCGCCGAAAAACGCCACCAGCGACAGCAGCACCGTCCAGCGTCCGGCCAGCAGCAGGTTGCGAATAATGTCCCAGTCGGTAAAGGTGGTCATCATGCCTGCACCCCCAGCCATTTGCGTCCCGCC
>CATOUR010000380.1:0-53818 GCA_951848785.1 Callosobruchus maculatus
GTTTTCTGTTCTATTTGGTTGTATTTGGTCATTTTCTACCGTTTACAGCTGTTATCTGCCTGCTTTCTGTTGTTTTTATCTGTTTTCTACTCATTTTGGTTGTATTCAGCTGTGTTTAGTCGTTTTCTGCTGTTTCTCGCTGTTATCTGCTTGCTTTCTGTCGTTTTGAGTTAGTTCTGACCCTAATCGGTTGTATTTAGTCGTTTTCTATCGTCTACAGTTGTTATCTGCTTGATTTCTGTTGTTTTTAGCTATTTTCTGTTCTTTTCTTGTTGTATTCGGCTGAATTTAGTCGTTTTCTATTGTTTAGCGCTGTTATCTGCCCGCTTTCTGTTTGTTATGCTCTGTTTTCTGTTCTATTTAGTTGTATGCGGCCGTTTCCTACCGTCTACAGCCGTTATCTGCTTGCTTTCTGTTGCTTTGAGAGCTGTTTTTCTGTTATTTTCGGATGTATTCGGCTGTGCTTAGTCGTTTTCTCTTGTTTAGCGCTGTTATCTGCTTGCTTTCTCGTTGGTTTTGGCTCTATTCGGTTGTATTTGGTCGTTTTCTATCGTTTACAGTTGTTAGCTACTCGATTTCTGTTGTTTTTAGCTGTTTTCTGTTCTTTTCTTGTTGTATTCGGCTGAATTTAGTAGTTTTTTTATTGTTTAGCGCTTTTTTCTGCCTTCTTTCTGTTGTTATGTTCTGTTTTCTGTTCTATTTGGTTGTATTCAGTCGTTTTCTACCGTTTACAGCCGTTATCTGCTTGCTTTCTGTTGTTTTGAGAGCTGTTTTCTGTTATTTTCGGATGTATTCGGCTGGTGCTTTGTCGTTTTCTGTTGTTTAGCGCTGTTATCTGCCTGCTTTCTGTCGTTCTGCTCTATTTTCTGTTCTATTCGGTTGTATTTGGTCATTTTGTACCGTTTACAGTTGTTATCTGCTTGATTTCTGTTGTTTTTAGCAGTTTTCTGTTCTTTTCTTGTTGTATTCGGCTGAATTTAGTCATTTTCTATTGTTTAGCGCTGTTATCTGCCTGCTTTCTGTCGTTATGCTCTGTTTTCTGTTCTATTCGGTTGTATTTGGTCATTTTGTACCGTTTACAGTTGTTATCTGCTTGATTTCTGTTGTTTTTATCTGTTTTCTGTTCTTTTCTTGTTGTATTCGGCTGAATTAGTCATTTTCTATTGTTTAGCGCTGTTATCTGCTTGCTTTCTGTTGTTCTAGGAGCTGTTTTCTGTCATTTTCAGTTGGATTCCGCTGTATTTAGTCGTTTTCTGTTGCTTAGCGCTGTTATCTGCTTACTTTCTGTCGTTTTTAGCTGGATTTGACTCTATTCGGTTGTATTTGGTCATTTTCTACCGTTTACAGCTGTTATCTGCTTGATTTCTGTTGTTTTTAGCTATTTTCTGTCTTTTCTTGTTGTATTCGGCTGAATTTAGTCGTTTTTCTATTGTTTAGCGCTGTTATCTGCCTGCTTTCTGTTGTTATGCTCTGTTTTCTGTTCTATTTGGTTGTATTCGGTCGTTTCCCTACCGTTTACAGCCGTTACCTAATTGCTTTCTGTTGTTTTGAGAGCTGTTTTCTGTTATTTTCAGTTGTATTCCGCTGTATTTATTCGTTTTCTGTTGCTTAGCGCTGCTATCTGCTTACTTTCTGTCGTTTTTTACCTGGATAATACATAATATTTAAATATAAATATTCCTGAATTGACCCTTATTTGTTGTTTCCATTTTATAATAACTACTTATACCCAAGCACAAGTTTTTAACTTTTTTTGGGTTCGCTTGTTGTTTATTGTATTTTATTTATTTTATATTTACAATAAACGCTATTATTATTCATCTTTCTAAGTTGCTCTCGCATAATTGCGGTAGCAACAAGTGTTGACGGGCTGAGCCAAGTCAACACCCGAACTATTATTGATCGGAATTTAGGAAGGACCGTACGATGTTACAGGTCTTCAGAATAACAGACTTTTGGAATGTTTTCTGTAACTTTTCGTCCAGGCCTAACTGTTGTAGGTGTGGTGTAAATGTGTTTGGTGTAAGGCCTGAGACTGACATAACGAGGGGAACAATAGTAACTTTGTCCTGCTTCCAAAGGCGTTTTATTTCCATGGCAAGGTCCGTGTACTTAGATATTTTCCCAGCGTAGGTGTTTTGTATATTCACATCATTGGGAATAGCAATGTCTATCAGGTATGTAACTTTGTCGAGCTTTGACTGGAAAACTATATCTGGTCTATTGGCTGGGATAGTCTTGTCTGTATGTATTTGAACGTCCCAGTATAGTTTGTATTGATCGTTTTCGAGTACTGATGTCGGAGTGTAATTGTAATACGGATCTGTGTTTTCTATTAGTTTGTTTGTTGTGGCTAATGCTTGGTGGATGACTTTGGCCGCAGAGTTATGTCTGGCTGTGTATTCGGTACCGGCAAGAGTTTTGCACCCGCTTGTTATGTGATCTATTGTTTCTTTTTGTTGTTGGCATTTTCTGCAATTATCGTCAGTTATGGATGGATCTTTAATTATATATTTTTGTAGTTTCGTGTTGCAATCACTTGGTCCTGGATAGCAAGCATGAAACCCTCCGTTTCTGGGAACAGCTGGCCATCCTGCAACCAGGTGTATGACTGTCTTTTGTTAATGTGGTCTTGGTTGACACGGTATCTATGTTTGCCATGGAGTGGTTTCTGCGACCAGGTGCTTATTTTTTCTTGTTGTGATTGGCTGGGATTGTGTGTGTCTGCGACGTGGTCTGGACATGATAGGTTGAGTGGTGTCTGCTTTTACTATTGCTCGATGTAAATTTGTTTGTTTGTTTTGGAAGAAATGTCTGAGTGTCTTTATCTGTCTTGTGCGAAGCGACTGTATATCTGTAATCCCTCGACCTCCTTGTGTCCTGTCTATGGTGAGCCTTTCTTTGCATGCGTTTGGATGTGACATTCGGTGTTTCGTGAGTTCTGTCCGTATGAGGATGTGGATGTTTTCTATATCAGTGTGTGACCACTTGATAATGCCAAACGAATACGTGAGGATTGGTATTGCAGATGTATTAATAGCTTTTGTAAGGTTTCTAGAATTCAATTTTGTTTTCAGAAGCTTAATGAGGCGGTCTCTAAACCACTTGTCTAAGTTCTGCTTTGATTTGTGTGTGGTCGATCTTAACACTCTGATTGAAACCCAGGTACTTGTACGTTTCTTTCTTGTCCATGTTATCCAACGTCTGGCCTGTTACTATTTCCTGTTCGGGATGGTTCTTCCATTGGCCTTTGTTTATGTGTAGCACCTTGCATTTGTTCTTCCCGAACTCCATCCCTGACATCTGACGTATAAACCTCTGTTATTCTGAGTAATCCTCTCAGTTGCACGTCAGTGGCAGCATATAGTTTTATATCGTCCATGCAGAGGAGATGATTGATTTTGTGTTGATTTACTTTCTGATGTCTGATGTTGAACCCATAGTTTGTGTTGTTCAGTGCGTTGGAGAGTGGATTTAGACAGAGGCAGAACCAAAGTGAACTGAGGGAGTCACCCTGGAAGATACCACGTCGTATGTGTAGTTTCTCGGTTTGGATATGGCCGTCCTGAGTTGTAAGGTGTATGTTGGTTCGCCATGTCTTCATGGTTTTTGCAAGAAACTGACGAAGTCCTGGGTTAATTTTATATATTTGCAGAATTTTCGTTAGCCAGCTATGTGGTACAGAATCGAATGCTTTTTTATAATCTATGAAACAGGTATGAAGGTTTCTATGTTCTTTTCTAGTTTGCTCCATGATCACACTATCAATTATAAGTTGTTCCTTGCAACCTTGGCTTTGTTTTCTACATCCTTTCTGTTCTTCAGTGAGGATGTTGTTTTGCGTGAGGTGTTGTTCAATCCTCCTGCATAATGTTGCGGTGATGATCTTATACAAGGTAGGAAGGCAAGTGATTGGGCGGTAATTCGCAGGGTTCTTGGTATCTGCATTTTTGGGTTTTATATACGTTATTCCTTGAGTGAGGAATTTGGGAAGCCTATCAGGTTGACGTATGGCTTTATTGATTTGGTTTGTGAGCACTTCGTATGTTGAGCTGAAATGTTTGTACCAAAAATTCTGCACGTTGTCCACGCCTGGGCACTTCCAGTCGTGGGTATGTTTTATTGTTTCGACTATTTCCTCTTTTGAAAGAATAACGTCTCCCTATATGCTGATGTTTTTCCTCTTCCTCTCTGATCCATGGAGCGTCTTCATTATGTGTTTTGGGTTCAGACCACAGGCTTCCCCAAAACTCGGTTAACTCTTGTTTACTGGGAGGTTCTATTGTTGTGATCTGGTTGTCGGCTGTTATCTTTTGATAGAACTGTTTTTCACTTTTCCGAAAAAGGCTGTTAGCAATCCTTTCTGGCATTGGACTCGTTGTATCTGCGGAGTCTAGCTGCATAAACTGCAAGTTTCTGTTTAAGTGTATCAGTAATTTCTGGTATTGTTTGTTGTGGTGACTTGGATTTCAGTATATTTATTGTTCTCTGTATGTGCCTTGAAGGATGGTTGTTATTAATGGTGTATTGTGCGAGATGTGCCAGATCCTTTCTGATTGTGCTAATTTTGTTTTCGATTCTTATTTGCCATTTAGGCTTAGTCCTATTGCTTGTCTGGTGTTTAGACCGCTTTGAGAGTTTTTTGGCCATTAACTATGAGACTGGTTGCTGCGGCAGCATATATAACTGTGTGGATGTCCTCCAGGTTACTGTCGTCCCTTATGAATTGTGGTATTACGTTAGCATTTACTGTATGTAATATTTGTTGAGTGTTATTTTTAAAAATTAGTCTGGGCAGGGGATCTCGTAGTGCAGGATTGGTGCCCGCATCATTTGTTATACTGCGTACTCATCACTTGCTCGACAGATTGTGTCACGGCAAATGGTCGAGTGGTGTCTTGGATTTGTATGATTGTGGAAGGTAGGTTAGTGATTGTTGTATCTGGTGTATCTAGTGCCTGGTCATGTTCTGGACCTAGTTCTGAGTGTATGCTGTTATTATTATTATTTGACTCTATTCGGTTGTATTTGGTCATTTTCTACCGTTTACAGCTGTTATCTGCCTGCCTTTTGTTGTTTTTAGCTGTTTTCTACTCATTTTGGTTGTATTCGGCTGTGTTAGTCGTTTTCTGTTGTTAAGCGCTGTTATCTGCTTGCTTTCTGTCGTTTTGAGTTAGTTTTGACCCTATTTGGTTGTATTTGGTCGTTTTCTACCGTTTACAGTTGTTATCTGCTTGATTTCTGTTGTTTTTAGCTATTTTCTGTTCTTTTCTTGTTGTATTCGGCTGCATTTAGTCGTTTTCTATTGTTTAGCGCTGTTATCTGCCCGCTTTCTGTTGTTATGCTCTCTTTTCTATTCTATTTGGTTGTACTCGGTCGCTTTCTAGCGTTTACAGCCGTTATATGCTTGCTTTCTGTTGTTTTGAGAGCTGTTTTATGTTATTTTCGGTTGTATTCCGCTGTGTTTAGTCGTTTTCTGTTGTTTAGCGCTGTTATCTGCTTGCTTTCTGCTGTTATGCGCTGTTTTTTTGTTCTATTCGGTTGTATTTTGACGTCTCCTATCTTTTGCAGTTGTTATCTGCTCGCTTTTTCTTGTTTTAGCTGTTTTCTGCTCTTTTTTGTTGTATTCGGCTGTGTTTATTCGTTTTCTATTTTTTCCCGCGGTTATCTGCTTGCTTTCTGTCGTTTTTAGCTGGTTTTGACTCTATTGGGTTGTATTTGGCCGTTTTCTACCGTTTCCAGTTGTTATCTGCCTGCTCTCTGTTGTTTTCAGCGGTTTTCTGCTCATTTCGGTTGTACTCGGCTGTGCTTGGTCGTTTTCTATTGTTTTCCCGCCGTTATCTGCTTGCTTTCTGTCGTTTTGAGTTAGTTTTGACTCTATTCGGTTGTATTTGGTCGTTTTTGTACCGTTTACAGTTGTTATCTGCTTGATTTCTGTTGTTTTTAGCTGTTTTCTGTCCTTTTCTTCTTGTATTCGGCTGAATTTAGTCGTTTTTTTTATTGTTTAGCGTTGTTATCTGCCTGCTTTCTATGTTATGCTCCGTTTTCTGTTCTATTTGGTTGTATTCGGTCGTTTTCTACCGTTTACAGCAGTTATCTGCTTGCTTTCTGTTGTTTTGAGAGCTGTCTTGCGTTATTTTCGGTTGTATTCCGCTGTGTTTAGTCGTTTTCTGTTGTTCAGCGCTGTTATCTGCTCGCTTTCCTCGTGTTTTTAGCTGTTTTCTGCTCTTTTCTGTTGTACTCGGCTGTGTTTAGTCGTTTTCTATTGTTTCCCGCTGTTATCTGCTTGATTTTTGTCGTTTTGAGTTATTTTTGACTCTATTCGGTTGTATTTGGTCGTTTTCTACCGTTTACGGTTGTTATCTGCTTGATTTCTGTTGTTTTGAGAGCTGTTTTCTGTTATTTTCGGTTGTATTCCGCTGTGTTTAGTGGTTTTCTGTTATTTGGCGCTGTTATCTGCCTGCTTTCTGTTGTTATGCTCTGTTTTCTGTTCTACTTGGTTGTATTCGGTCGTTTTGTATCGTTTACAGCCGTTATCTGCTTGCTTTCTGTTGTTTTGAGAGCTGTATTCTGTTATTTTCGGATGTATTCGGGTGTGTTTAGTCGTTTTCTGTTGTTTAGCGCTGTTATCTGCCTGCTTTCTGTCGTTATGCTTTGTTTTCTGTTCTATTCGGTTGTATTTGGTCGTTTTGTACCGTTTACAGTTGTTATCTGCTTGATTTCTGTTGTTTTTAGCTGTTTTCTGTTCTTTTCCTGTTGTATCCGGCTGAATTTAGTCATTTTCTATTGTTTAGCGCTGCTATCTGCCTGCTTTCTGTTGTTATGCTCTGTTTTCTGTTCTATTTGGTTGTATTCGGTCATTTTCTACCGTTTACAACCGTTGCCTGCTTGCTTTCTGTTGTTCTAAGAGCTGTTTTCTGTTATTTTTGGATGTATTCGGCTGTGTTTAGTCGTTTTCTGTTGTTTAGCGCTGTTATCTGCTTACTTTCTGTCGTTTTTAGCTGGATTTGACTCTATTCGGTTGTATTTGTTCATTTTCTACCGTTTACAGCTGTTATCTGCCTGCTTTCTGTTGTTTTTAGCTGTTTCTTCTACTCATTCTGGTTGTATTCGGCTGTGTTTAGTCGTTTTTCTGCTGTTTCCCGCTGTTATCTGCTTGCTTTCTGTCGTTTTGAGTTAGTTTTGACCCTATTCGGTTGTATTTGGTCGTTTTCTACCGTTTGCAGTTGTTATCTGCTTGATTTCTGTTATTTTGAGAGCTGGTTTTCTGTTATTTTCGGATGCATTCGGCTGTGTTTAGTCGTTTTCTGTTGTTTAGCGCTGTTATCTGCTTGCTTTCTGTCGTTTTGAGTCAGTTTTGGCTCTATTCGGTTGTATTAGGTCGTTTTCTACCGTTTACAGTTGTTATCTGCTCGATTTCTGTTGTTTTTAGCTGTTTTCTGTTCTTTTCTTGTTGTATCCGGCTGAATTTAGTCATTTTCTATTGCTTAGCGCTGCTATCTGCCTGCTTTCTCTTGTTATGGTCTGTTTTCTGTTCTATTTGGTTGTATTCGGTCGTTTTCTACCGTTTACAGCCGTTATCTGCTTGCTTTCTGTTGTTCTAAGAGCTGTTTTCTGTTATTTTCGGATGTACTCGGCCGCGTTTAGTCGTTTTCTGTTGTTTAGCGCTGTTATCTGCTTACTTTCTGTCGTTTTTAGCTGGATCTGACTCTATTCGGTTGTATTTGTTCATTTTCTACCGTTTACCAGCTGTTATCTGCCTGCTTTCTGTTGTTTTTAGCTGCTTTCTACCCATTTTGGTTGTATTCGGCTGCGTTTAGTCGTTTTCTGCTATTTCGCACTGTTATCTGCTTGCTTTCTGTCGTTTTGAGCTAGTTTTGACCCTATTCGGTTGTGTTTGGTCGTTTTGTACCGTTTACAGTTGTTATCTGCTTGATTTCTGTTGTTTTTAGCTATTTTCTGTTCTTTTCCTGTTGTATTCGGCTGAATTTAGTCGTTTTCTATTGTTTAGCGCTGTTATCTGCCCGCTTTCTGTTGTTGTGCTCTGTTTTCTGTTCTATTTTAGTTGTATGCGGCCGTTTTCTACCGTTTACAGCCGCTATCTGCTTGCTTTCTGTTGCTTTGGGAGCTGTCTTCTGCTATTTTTTGGATGAATTCGGCTGTGTTTAGCCGTTTTCTGTTGTTTAGCGCTATCTGCTTACTTTCTGTCGTTTTTAGCTGGATTTGACTCTATTCGGTTGTATTTGGTCATTTTCTACCGTTTACAGCTGTTATCTGCCTGCTTTCTGTTGGTTTTAGCTGCTTTCTACTCATTTTGGTTGTATTCGGCTGTGCTTAGTCGCTTTCTGCTGTTTCCCGCTGTTATCTGCTTGCTTTCTGTCGTTTTGAGTTAGTTTTGACCCTATTCGGTTGTATTTGGCCGTTTTCTACCGTTTACAGTTGTTATCTGCTTGATTTCTGTTGTTTTTAGCTATTTTCCTGTTCTTTTCTTGTTGCATTCGGCTGAATTTAGTCGTTTTCTATTGTTTAGCGCTGTTATCTGCCCGCTTTCTGTTGTTATGCTCTGTTTTCTGTTCTATTTAGTTGTATGCGGCCGTTTTCTACCGTTTACAGCCGTTATCTGCTTACTTTCTGTTGCTTTGAGGGCTGTTTTCTGTTATTTTCGGATGTATTCGGCTGTGTTTAGTCGTTTTCTGTTGCTTAGCGCTGTTATCTGCTTACTTTCTGTCGTCTTTAGCTGGATTTGACTCTATTCGGTTGTATTTGTTCATTTTCTACCGTTTGCAGCGGTTATCTGCCTGCTTTCTGTTGTTTTTAGCTGTTTTCTACTCATTCTGGTTGTACTCGGCTGTGTTTAGTCGTTTTCTGCTGTTTCCCCGCTGTTATCTGCTTGCTTTCTGTCGTTTTGAGTTAGTTTTGACCCTATTCGGTTTGTATTTGGTCGTTTTCTACCATTTGCAGTTGTTATCTCCTTGATTTCTGTTGTTTCTAGCTATTTTCTGTTCTTCTCTTGTTGCATTCGGCTGAATTTAGTCGTTTTCTATAGTTTAGCGCTGTTATCTGCCAGCTTTCTGTTGTTATGCTCTGCTTTCTGTTCTATTTAGTTGTATGCGGCCGTTTTCTACCGTTTACAGCCGTTATCTGCTTGCTTTCTGTTATCTTGAGAGCTGTTTTCTGTTATTTTCGGATGTACTCGGCTGTGTTTAGTCGTTTTCTGTTGTTTAGCGCTGTTATCTGCTTGCTTTCTGTCGTTTTGAGTCAGTTTTGGCTCTATTCGGTTGTATTTGGTCGTTTTCTACGGTTTACAGTTGTTATCTGCTCGATTTCTGTTGTTTTTTGGCCGTTTTCTGTTTTTTTCTTGTTGTATTCGGCTGAATTTAGTCATTTTCTATTGTTTAGCGCTGTTATCTGCCTGCTTTCTGCTGTAATGCTCTATTTTCTGTGCTATTTGGTTGTATTCCGTCGTTTTCTACCGTTTACAGCCGTTATCTGCTTGCTTTCTGTTGTTCTAGGAGCTGTTTTCTATTACTTTCAGTTGTATTCCGCTGTGTTTAGTCGTTTTCTGTTGTTTAGCGCTGTTATCTGCTTACTTTCTGTCGTTTTTAGCTGGATTTGGCTCCATTCGGTTGTATTTGGTCATTTTCTACCGTTTACAGCTGTTATCTGCCTGCTTTCTGCTGTTTTTAGCTGTTTTCTACTCATTTTGGTTGTGTTCGGCTGTGTTTAGTCGTTTTCTGCTGTTTCCCGCTGTTCTCTGCTTGCTTTCTGTTGTTTTGAGAGCTGTTTTCTGTTATTTTCAGTTGTATTCCGCTGTATTTAGTCGTTTTCTGTTGTTTAGCGCTGTTATCTGCTTACTTTCTGTCGTTTTTTAGCTGGATTTGACTCTATTCGGTTGTATTTGTTCATTTTCTACCGTTTACAGCTGTTATCTGCCTGCTTTCTGTTGTTTTTAGCTGTTTTCTACTCATTCTGGTTGTATTCGGCTGCGTTTAGTCGTTTTCTGCTATTTCGCACTGTTATCTGCTTGCTTTCTGTCGTTTTTGAGCTAGTTTTGACCCTATTCGGTTGTGTTTGGTCGTTTTGTACCGTTTACAGTTGTTATCTGCTTGATTTCTGTTGTTTTTAGCTATTTTCTGTTCTTTTCCTGTTGTATTCGGCTGAATTTAGTCGTTTTCTATTGTTTAGCGGTGTTATCTGCCCGCTTTCTGTTGTTGTGCTCTGTTTTCTGTTCTATTTAGTTGTATGCGGCCGTTTTCTACCGTTTACAGCCGCTATCTGCTTGCTTTCTGTTGCTTTGGGAGCTGTCTTCTGCTATTTTTGGATGAATTCGGCTGTGTTTAGCCGTTTTCTGTTGTTTAGCGCTATCTGCTTACTTTCTGTCGTTTTTAGCTGGATTTGACTCTATTCGGTTGTATTTGGTCATTTTCTACCGTTTACAGCTGTTATCTGCCTGCTTTCTGTTGGTTTTAGCTGCTTTCTACTCATTTTGGTTGTATTCGGCTGTGCTTAGTCGCTTTCTGCTGTTTCCCGCTGTTATCTGCTTGCTTTCTGTCGTTTTGAGTTAGTTTTGACCCTATTCGGTTGTATTTGGCCGTTTTCTACCGTTTACAGTTGTTATCTGCTTGATTTCTGTTGTTTTTAGCTATTTTCTGTTCTTTTCTTGTTGTATTCGGCTGAATTTAGTCGTTTTCTATTGTTTAGCGCTGTTATCTGCACGCTTTCTGTTGTTATGCTCTGTTTTCTGTTCTATTTAGTTCTATGCGGCCGTTTTTCTACCGTTTACAGCCGCTATCTGCTTACTTTCTGTTGCTTTGAGGGCTGTTTTCTGTTATTTTCGGATGTCTTCGGCTGTGTTTAGTCGTTTTCTGTTGCTTAGCGCTGTTATCTGCTTACTTTCTGTCGTCTTTAGCTGGATTTGACTCTATTCGGTTGTATTTGTTCATTTTCTACCGTTTGCAGCGGTTATCTGCCTGCTTTCTGTTGTTTTTAGCTGTTTTCTACTCATTCTGGTTGTACTCGGCTGTGTTTAGTCGTTTTCTGCTGTTTCCCGCTGTTATCTGCTTGCTTTCTGTCGTTTTGAGTTAGTTTTGACCCTATTCGGTTGTATTTGGTCGTTTTCTACCATTTGCAGTTGTTATCTCCTTGATTTCTGTTGTTTCTAGCTATTTTCTGTTCTTCTCTTGTTGCATTCGGCTGAATTTAGTCGTTTTCTATAGTTTAGCGCTGTTATCTGCCAGCTTTCTGTTGTTATGCTCTGCTTTCTGTTCTATTTAGTTGTATGCGGCCGTTTTCTACCGTTTACAGCCGTTATCTGCTTGCTTTCTGTTATCTTGAGAGCTGTTTTCTGTTATTTTCGGATGTACTCGGCTGTGTTTAGTCGTTTTCTGTTGTTTAGCGCTGTTATCTGCTTGCTTTCTGTCGTTTTGAGTCAGTTTTGGCTCTATTCGGTTGTATTTGGTCGTTTTCTACGGTTTACAGTTGTTATCTGCTCGATTTCTGTTGTTTTTTGGCCGTTTTCTGTTTTTTTCTTGTTGTATTCGGCTGAATTTAGTCATTTTCTATTGTTTAGCGCTGTTATCTGCCTGCTTTCTGCTGTTATGCTCTATTTTCTGTGCTATTTGGTTGTATTCCGTCGTTTTCTACCGTTTACAGCCGTTATCTGCTTGCTTTCTGTTGTTCTAGGAGCTGTTTTCTATTACTTTCAGTTGTATTCCGCTGTGTTTAGTCGTTTTCTGTTGTTTAGCGCTGTTATCTGCTTACTTTCTGTCGTTTTTAGCTGGATTTGGCTCCATTCGGTTGTATTTGGTCATTTTCTACCGTTTACAGCTGTTATCTGCCTGCTTTCTGCTGTTTTTTAGCTGTTTTCTACTCATTTTGGTTGTGTTCGGCTGTGTTTAGTCGTTTTCTGCTGTTTCCCGCTGTTCTCTGCTTGCTTTCTGTTGTTTTGAGAGCTGTTTTCTGTTATTTTCAGTTGTATTCCGCTGTATTTAGTCGTTTTCTGTTGTTTAGCGCTGTTATCTGCTTACTTTCTGTCGTTTTTAGCTGGATTTGACTCTATTCGGTTGTATTTGTTCATTTTCTACCGTTTACAGCTGTTATCTGCCTGCTTTCTGTTGTTTTTAGCTGTTTTCTACTCATTCTGGTTGTATTCGGCTGCGTTTAGTCGTTTTCTGCTATTTCGCACTGTTATCTGCTTGCTTTCTGTCGTTTTGAGCTAGTTTTGACCCTATTCGGTTGTGTTTGGTCGTTTTGTACCGTTTACAGTTGTTATCTGCTTGATTTCTGTTGTTTTTAGCTATTTTCTGTTCTCTTCCTGTTGTATTCGGCTGAATTTAGTCGTTTTCTATTGTTTAGCGCTGTTATCTGCCCGCTTTCTGTTGTTGTGCTCTGTTTTCTGTTCTATTTAGTTGTATGCGGCCGTTTTCTACCGTTTACAGCCGCTATCTGCTTGCTTTCTGTTGCTTTGGGAGCTGTCTTCTGCTATTTTTGGATGAATTCGGCTGTGTTTAGCCGTTTTCTGTTGTTTAGCGCTATCTGCTTACTTTCTGTCGTTTTTAGCTGGATTTGACTCTATTCGGTTGTATTCGGTCGTTTTCTACCGTTTACAGCCGTTATCTGCTTGCTTTCTGTTGTTCTAAGAGCTGTTTTCTGTTATTTTCAGTTGTATTCCGCTGTGTTTAGTGGTTTTCTGTTATCTAGCGCTGTTATCTGCTTACTTTCTGTCGTTTTTAGCCGGATTTGGCTCTATTGCGTTGTATTTGGTCATTTTCTACCGTTTACGGCTGTTATCTGCCTGCTTTTTGTTGTTTTTAGCTATTTTCTGTTCTTTTCTTGTTGTATTCGGCTGAATTTAGTCGTT
Organism: Callosobruchus maculatus; assembly: GCA_951848785.1. Lineage (NCBI taxonomy): Eukaryota > Metazoa > Arthropoda > Insecta > Coleoptera > Chrysomelidae > Callosobruchus > Callosobruchus maculatus. Next base: position 12,860 of record CATOUR010000380.1, read on the forward strand.
TTCTATCGTTTAGCGCTGTTATCTGCCCGCTTTCTGTTGTTATGCTCTGTTTTCTGTTCTATTTGGTTGTACTCGGTCGCTTTCTGGCGTTTACAGCCGTTATCTGCTTGCTTTCTGTCGTTTTGAGTTAGTTCTGACCCTATTCGGTTGTATTTGGTCGTTTTCTATCGTTTACAGTTGTTATCTGCTTGATTTCTGTTGTTTTTAGCTATTTTCTGTTCTTTTCTTGTTGTATTCGGCTGAATTTAGTCGTTTTCTATTGTTTAGCGCTGTTATCTGCCCGCTTTCTGTTGTTATGCTCTGTTTTCTGTTCTATATAGTTGCATGCGGCCGTTTCCTACCGTTTACAGCCGTTATATGCTTGCTTTCTGTTGCTTTGAGAGCTGTTTTCTGTTATTTTCGGATGTATTCGGCTGTGCTTAGTCGTTTTCTCTGGTTTAGCGCTGTTATCTGCTTGCTTTCTGTCGGTTTTGGCTCTATTCGGTTGTATTTGGTCGTTTTCTTTCGTTTACAGTTGTTATCTACTCGATTTCTGTTGCATTTAGCTGTTTTCTGTTCTTTTCTTGTTGTATTCGGCTGAATTTAGTCGTTTTTTATTGTCTAGCGCTTTTATCTGCTTTTTTTCTGTTGTTATGCTCTGTTTTCTGTTCTATTTGGTTGTATTCAGTCGTTTTCTACCGTCTACAGCCGTTATCTGCTTCCTTTCTGTTGTTTTGAGAGCTGTTTTCTGTTATTTTCGGATGTATTCGGCTGTGTTTTGTCGTTTTCTGTTGTTTAGCGCTGTTATCTGCCTGCTTTCTGTTGTTATGCTCTGTTTTCTGTTCTATTCGGTTGTATTTGGTCGTTTTGTACCGTTTACAGTTGTTATCTGCTTGATTTCTGTTGTTTTTAGCTATTTTCTGTTCTCTTCCTGTTGTATTCGGCTGAATTTAGTCGTTTTCTATTGTTTAGCGCTGTTATCTGCCCGCTTTCTGTTGTTGTGCTCTGTTTTCTGTTCTATTTAGTTGTATGCGGCCGTTTTCTACCGTTTACAGCCGCTATCTGCTTGCTTTCTGTTGCTTTGGGAGCTGTCTTCTGCTATTTTTGGATGAATTCGGCTGTGTTTAGCCGTTTTCTGTTGTTTAGCGCTATCTGCTTACTTTCTGTCGTTTTTAGCTGGATTTGACTCTATTCGGTTGTATTCGGTCGTTTTCTACCGTTTACAGCCGTTATCTGCTTGCTTTCTGTTGTTCTAAGAGCTGTTTTCTGTTATTTTCAGTTGTATTCCGCTGTGTTTAGTGGTTTTCTGTTATCTAGCGCTGTTATCTGCTTACTTTCTGTCGTTTTTAGCCGGATTTGGCTCTATTGCGTTGTATTTGGTCATTTTCTACCGTTTACGGCTGTTATCTGCCTGCTTTTTGTTGTTTTTAGCTATTTTCTGTTCTTTTCTTGTTGTATTCGGCTGAATTTAGTCGTTTTCTATCGTTTAGCGCTGTTATCTGCCCGCTTTCTGTTGTTATGCTCTGTTTTCTGTTCTATTTGGTTGTACTCGGTCGCTTTCTGGCGTTTACAGCCGTTATCTGCTTGCTTTCTGTCGTTTTGAGTTAGTTCTGACCCTATTCGGTTGTATTTGGTCGTTTTTCTATCGTTTACAGTTGTTATCTGCTTGATTTCTGTTGTTTTTAGCTATTTTCTGTTCTTTTCTTGTTGTATTCGGCTGAATTTAGTCGTTTTCTATTGTTTAGCGCTGTTATCTGCCCGCTTTCTGTTGTTATGCTCTGTTTTCTGTTCTATATAGTTGCATGCGGCCGTTTCCTACCGTTTACAGCCGTTATATGCTTGCTTTCTGTTGCTTTGAGAGCTGTTTTCTGTTATTTTCGGATGTATTCGGCTGTGCTTAGTCGTTTTCTCTGGTTTAGCGCTGTTATCTGCTTGCTTTCTGTCGGTTTTGGCTCTATTCGGTTGTATTTGGTCGTTTTCTTTCGTTTACAGTTGTTATCTACTCGATTTCTGTTGCATTTAGCTGTTTTCTGTTCTTTTCTTGTTGTATTCGGCTGAATTTAGTCGTTTTTTATTGTCTAGCGCTTTTATCTGCTTTCTTTCTGTTGTTATGCTCTGTTTTCTGTTCTATTTGGTTGTATTCAGTCGTTTTATACCGTCTACAGCCGTTATCTGCTTCCTTTCTGTTGTTTTGAGAGCTGTTTTCTGTTATTTTCGGATGTATTCGGCTGTGTTTTGTCGTTTTCTGTTGTTTAGCGCTGTTATCTGCCTGCTTTCTGTTGTTATGCTCTGTTTTCTGTTCTATTCGGTTGTATTTGGTCGTTTTGTACCGTTTACAGTTGTTATCTGCTTGATTTCTGTTGTTTTTAGCTGTTTTCTGTTCTTTTCTTGTTGTATTCGGCTGAATTTAGTCATTTTCTATTGTTTAGCGCTGTTATCTGCCTGCTTTCTGTTGTTATGCTCTGTTTTCTGCTCTATTTGGTTGTATTCGGTCGTTTTCTACCGTTTACAGCCGTTATCTGCTTGCTTTCTGTTGTTCTAGGAGCTGTTTTCTGTTATTTTTAGTTGGATTCCGCTGTATTTAGTCGTTTTCTGTTGCTTAGCGCTGTTATCTGCTTACTTTCTATCGTTTTTAGCTGGATTTGACTCTATTCGGTTGTATTTGGTCATTTTCTACCGTTTACAGCTGTTATCTGCCTGCTTTTTGTTGTTTTTAGCTATTTTCTGTTCTTTTCTTGTTGTACTCGGCTGAATTTAGTCGTTTTCTATTGTTTAGCGCTGTTATCTGCCTGCTTTCTGTTGTTATGCTCTGTTTTCTGTTCTATTCGGTTGTATTTTGTCGTTTTGTACCGTTTACAGTTGTTATCTGCTTGATTTCTGTTGTTTTTAGCTGTTTTCTGTCCTTCTCTTGTTGTATAAGGCTGAATTTAGTCGCTTTCTATTGTTTAGCGCTGCTATCTGCCCGCTTTCTGTTGTTATGCTCTGTTTTCTGTTCTATTTGGTTGTACTCGGTCGCTTTCTAGCGTTTACAGCCATTATCTGCTTGCTTTCTGTTGTTATGCGCTGTTTTTTGTTCTATTCGGTTGTATTTTGACGTCTCCTATATTTTGCAGTTGTTATCTGCTCACTTGTTCTTGTTTTTAGCTGTTTTCTGCTCTTTTTTGTTGTATTTGGCTGTGTTTATTCGTTTTCTATTTTTCCCGCTGTTATCTGCTTGCTTTCTGTCGTTTTTAGCTGGTTTTGACTCTATTGGGTTGTATTTGGCCGTTTTCTACCGTTTCCAGTAGTTATCTGCCTGCTCTCTGTTGTTTTTAGCTGTTTTCTGCTCATTTCGGTATTGTTTAGCGCTGCTATCTGCCCGCTTTCTGTTGTTATGCTCTGTTTTCTGTTCTATTTAGTTGCATGCGGCCGTTTCCTACCGTTTACAGCCGTTATCTGCTTGCTTTCTGTTGCTTTGAGAGCTGTTTTCTGTTATTTTCGGATGTATTCGGCTGTGCTTAGTCATTTTCTCTTGTTTAGCGCTGTTATCTGCTTGCTTTCTGTCAGTTTTGGCTCTATTCGGTTGTATTTGGTCGTTTTCTATCGTTTACAGTTGTTATCTACTCGATTTCTGTTGTTTTTAGCTGTTTTCTGTTCTTTTCTTGTTGTATTCGGCTGAATTTAGTCGTTTTTTATTGTTTAGCGCTTTTATCTGCCTTCTTTCTGTTGTTATGCTCTGCTTTCTGTTCTATTTGGTTGTATTCAGTCGTTTTCTATCGTTTACAGTTGTTATCTACTCGATTTCTGTTGTTTTTAGCTGTTTTCTGTTCTTTTCTTGTTGTATTCGGCTGAATTTAATCATTTTCTATTGTTTAGCGCTGTTATCTGCCTGCTTTCTGTTGTTATGCTCTGTTTTCTGTTCTATTTGGTTGTATTCGGTCGCTTTCTAGCGTTTACAGCCGTTATCTGCTTGCTTTCTGTCGTTTTGCGTTGGTTTTGACTCTATTCGGTTGTATTTGGTCGTTTTGTACCGTTTACAGTTGTTATATGCTTGATTTCTGTTGTTTTTAGCTGTTTTCTGTCCTTTTCTTGTTGTATTCGGCTGAATTTAGTCGTTTTCTATTGTTTAGCGCTGTTATCTGCCTGCTTTCTGTTGTGATGCTCTGTTTTCTGTTCTATTTGGTTGTATTCGGTCGTTTTCTACCGTTTGCAGCCGTTATCTGCTTGCTTTCTGTTGTTTTGAGAGCAGTTTTCTGTTATTTTCGGATGTATTCGGCTGTGCTTTGTCGTTTTCTGTTGTTTAGCGCTGTTATCTGCCTGCTTTCTGTCGTTATGCTCTGTTTTCTGTTCTATTTGGTTGTATTTGGTCATTTTCTACCGTTTACAGCTGTTATCTGCCTGCTTTCTGTTGTTTTTAGCTGTTTTCTACTCATTTTGGTTGTATTCAGCTGTGTTTAGTCGTTTTCTGCTGTTTCTCGCTGTTATCTGCTTGCTTTCTGTCGTTTTGAGTTAGTTCTGACCCTAATCGGTTGTATTTAGTCGTTTTCTATCGTCTACAGTTGTTATCTGCTTGATTTCTGTTGTTTTTAGCTATTTTCTGTTCTTTTCTTGTTGTATTCGGCTGAATTTAGTCGTTTTCTATTGTTTAGCGCTGTTATCTGCCCGCTTTCTGTTGTTATGCTCTGTTTTCTGTTCTATTTAGTTGTATGCGGCCGTTTCCTACCGTCTACAGCCGTTACCTGCTTGCTTTCTGTTGCTTTGAGAGCTGTTTTCTGTTATTTTCGGATGTATTCGGCTGTGCTTAGTCGTTTTCTCTTGTTTAGCGCTGTTATCTGCTTGCTTTCTGTTGGTTTTGGCTCTATTCGGTTGTATTTGGTCGTTTTCTATCGTTTACAGTTGTTAGCTACTCGATTTCTGTTGTTTTTAGCTGTTTTCTGTTCTTTTCTTGTTGTATTCGGCTGAATTTAGTAGTTTTTTATTGTTTAGCGCTTTTTTCTGCCTTCTTTCTGTTGTTATGTTCTGTTTTCTGTTCTATTTGGTTGTATTCAGTCGTTTTCTACCGTTTACAGCCGTTATCTGCTTGCTTTCTGTTGTTTTGAGAGCTGTTTTCTGTTATTTTCGGATGTATTCGGCTGTGCTTTGTCGTTTTCTGTCGTTTAGCGCTGTTATCTGCCTGCTTTCTGTCGTTCTGCTCTATTTTCTGTTCTATTCGGTTGTATTTGGTCATTTTGTACCGTTTACAGTTGTTATCTGCTTGATTTCTGTTGTTTTTAGCTGTTTTCTGTTCTTTTCTTGTTGTATTCGGCTGAATTTAGTCATTTTCTATTGTTTAGCGCTGTTATCTGCCTGCTTTCTGTCGTTATGCTCTGTTTTCTGTTCTATTCGGTTGTATTTGGTCATTTTGTACCGTTTACAGTTGTTATCTGCTTGATTTCTGTTGTTTTTATCTGTTTTCTGTTCTTTTCTTGTTGTATTCGGCTGAATTTAGTCATTTTCTATTGTTTAGCGCTGTTATCTGCTTGCTTTCTGTTGTTCTAGGAGCTGTTTTCTGTCATTTTCAGTTGGATTCCGCTGTATTTAGTCGTTTTCTGTTGCTTAGCGCTGTTATCTGCTTACTTTCTGTCGTTTTTAGCTGGATTTGACTCTATTCGGTTGTATTTGGTCATTTTCTACCGTTTACAGCTGTTATCTGCTTGATTTCTGTTGTTTTTAGCTATTTTCTGTTCTTTTCTTGTTGTATTCGGCTGAATTTAGTCGTTTTCTATTGTTTAGCGCTGTTATCTGCCTGCTTTCTGTTGTTATGCTCTGTTTTCTGTTCTATTTGGTTGTATTCGGTCGTTTCCTACCGTTTACAGCCGTTACCTAATTGCTTTCTGTTGTTTTGAGAGCTGTTTTCTGTTATTTTCAGTTGTATTCCGCTGTATTTATTCGTTTTCTGTTGCTTAGCGCTGCTATCTGCTTACTTTCTGTCGTTTTTACCTGGATAATACATAATATTTAAATATAAATATTCCTGAATTGACCCTTATTTGTTGTTTCCATTTTATAATAACTACTTATACCCAAGCACAAGTTTTTAACTTTTTTTGGGTCGCTTGTTGTTTATTGTATTTTATTTATTTTATATTTACAATAAACGCTATTATTATTCATCTTTCTAAGTTGCTCTCGCATAATTGCGGTAGCAACAAGTGTTGACGGGCTGAGCCAAGTCAACACCCGAACTATTATTGATCGGAATTTAGGAAGGACCGTACGATGTTACAGGTCTTCAGAATAACAGACTTTTGGAATGTTTTCTGTAACTTTTCGTCCAGGCCTAACTGTTGTAGGTGTGGTGTAAATGTGTTTGGTGTAAGGCCTGAGACTGACATAACGAGGGGAACAATAGTAACTTTGTCCTGCTTCCAAAGGCGTTTTATTTCCATGGCAAGGTCCGTGTACTTAGATATTTTCCCAGCGTAGGTGTTTTGTATATTCACATCATTGGGAATAGCAATGTCTATCAGGTATGTAACTTTGTCGAGCTTTGACTGGAAAACTATATCTGGTCTATTGGCTGGGATAGTCTTGTCTGTATGTATTTGAACGTCCCAGTATAGTTTGTATTGATCGTTTTCGAGTACTGATGTCGGAGTGTAATTGTAATACGGATCTGTGTTTTCTATTAGTTTGTTTGTTGTGGCTAATGCTTGGTGGATGACTTTGGCCGCAGAGTTATGTCTGGCTGTGTATTCGGTACCGGCAAGAGTTTTGCACCCGCTTGTTATGTGATCTATTGTTTCTTTTTGTTGTTGGCATTTTCTGCAATTATCGTCAGTTATGGATGGATCTTTAATTATATATTTTTTGTAGTTTCGTGTTGCAATCACTTGGTCCTGGATAGCAAGCATGAAACCCTCCGTTTCTGGGAACAGCTGGCCATCCTGCAACCAGGTGTATGACTGTCTTTTGTTAATGTGGTCTTGGTTGACACGGTATCTATGTTTGCCATGGAGTGGTTTCTGCGACCAGGTGCTTATTTTTTCTTGTTGTGATTGGCTGGGATTGTGTGTGTCTGCGACGTGGTCTGGACATGATAGGTTGAGTGGTGTCTGCTTTTACTATTGCTCGATGTAAATTTGTTTGTTTGTTTTGGAAGAAATGTCTGAGTGTCTTTATCTGTCTTGTGCGAAGCGACTGTATATCTGTAATCCCTCGACCTCCTTGTGTCCTGTCTATGGTGAGCCTTTCTTTGCATGCGTTTGGATGTGACATTCGGTGTTTCGTGAGTTCTGTCCGTATGAGGATGTGGATGTTTTCTATATCAGTGTGTGACCACTTGATAATGCCAAATGAATACGTGAGGATTGGTATTGCAGATGTATTAATAGCTTTTGTAAGGTTTCTAGAATTCAATTTTGTTTTCAGAAGCTTAATGAGGCGGTCTCTAAACACTTGTCTAAGTTCTGCTTTGATTTGTGTGTGGTCGATCTTAACACTCTGATTGAAACCCAGGTACTTGTACGTTTCTTTCTTGTCCATGTTATCCAACGTCTGGCCTGTTACTATTTCCTGTTCGGGATGGTTCTTCCATTGGCCTTTGTTTATGTGTAGCACCTTGCATTTGTTCTTCCCGAACTCCATCCTGACATCTGACGTATAAACCTCTGTTATTCTGAGTAATCCTCTCAGTTGCACGTCAGTGGCAGCATATAGTTTTATATCGTCCATGCAGAGGAGATGATTGATTTTGTGTTGATTTACTTTCTGATGTCTGATGTTGAACCCATAGTTTGTGTTGTTCAGTGCGTTGGAGAGTGGATTTAGACAGAGGCAGAACCAAAGTGAACTGAGGGAGTCACCCTGGAAGATACCACGTCGTATGTGTAGTTTCTCGGTTTGGATATGGCCGTCCTGAGTTGTAAGGTGTATGTTGGTTCGCCATGTCTTCATGGTTTTTGCAAGAAACTGACGAAGTCCTGGGTTAATTTTATATATTTGCAGAATTTTCGTTAGCCAGCTATGTGGTACAGAATCGAATGCTTTTTTATAATCTATGAAACAGGTATGAAGGTTTCTATGTTCTTTTCTAGTTTGCTCCATGATCACACTATCAATTATAAGTTGTTCCTTGCAACCTTGGCTTTGTTTTCTACATCCTTTCTGTTCTTCAGTGAGGATGTTGTTTTGCGTGAGGTGTTGTTCAATCCTCCTGCATAATGTTGCGGTGATGATCTTATACAAGGTAGGAAGGCAAGTGATTGGGCGGTAATTCGCAGGGTTCTTGGTATCTGCATTTTTGGGTTTTATATACGTTATTCCTTGAGTGAGGAATTTGGGAAGCCTATCAGGTTGACGTATGGCTTTATTGATTTGGTTTGTGAGCACTTCGTATGTTGAGCTGAAATGTTTGTACCAAAAATTCTGCACGTTGTCCACGCCTGGGCACTTCCAGTCGTGGGTATGTTTTATTGTTTCGACTATTTCCTCTTTTGAAAGAATAACGTCTCCCTATATGCTGATGTTTTTCCTCTTCCTCTCTGATCCATGGAGCGTCTTCATTATGTGTTTTGGGTTCAGACCACAGGCTTCCCCAAAACTCGGTTAACTCTTGTTTACTGGGAGGTTCTATTGTTGTGATCTGGTTGTCGGCTGTTATCTTTTGATAGAACTGTTTTTCACTTTTCTGAAAAAGGCTGTTAGCATCCTTTCTGGCATTGGACTCGTTGTATCTGCGGAGTCTAGCTGCATAAACTGCAAGTTTCTGTTTAAGTGTATCAGTAATTTCTGGTATTGTTTGTTGTGGTGACTTGGATTTCAGTATATTTATTGTTCTCTGTATGTGCCTTGAAGGATGGTTGTTATTAATGGTGTATTGTGCGAGATGTGCCAGATCCTTTCTGATTGTGCTAATTTTGTTTTCGATTCTTATTTGCCATTTAGGCTTAGTCCTATTGCTTGTCTGGTGTTTAGACCGCTTTGAGAGTTTTTGGCCATTAACTATGAGACTGGTTGCTGCGGCAGCATATATAACTGTGTGGATGTCCTCCAGGTTACTGTCGTCCCTTATGAATTGTGGTATTACGTTAGCATTTACTGTATGTAATATTTGTTGAGTGTTATTTTTAAAAATTAGTCTGGGCAGGGGATCTCGTAGTGCAGGATTGGTGCCGCATCATTTGTTATACTGCGTACTCATCACTTGCTCGACAGATTGTGTCACGGCAAATGGTCGAGTGGTGTCTTGGATTTGTATGATTGTGGAAGGTAGGTTAGTGATTGTTGTATCTGGTGTATCTAGTGCCTGGTCATGTTCTGGACCTAGTTCTGAGTGTATGCTGTTATTATTATTATTTGACTCTATTCGGTTGTATTTGGTCATTTTCTACCGTTTACAGCTGTTATCTGCCTGCCTTTTGTTGTTTTTAGCTGTTTTCTACTCATTTTGGTTGTATTCGGCTGTGTTTAGTCGTTTTCTGTTGTTAAGCGCTGTTATCTGCTTGCTTTCTGTCGTTTTGAGTTAGTTTTGACCCTATTTGGTTGTATTTGGTCGTTTTCTACCGTTTACAGTTGTTATCTGCTTGATTTCTGTTGTTTTTAGCTATTTTCTGTTCTTTTCTTGTTGTATTCGGCTGAATTTAGTCGTTTTCTATTGTTTAGCGCTGTTATCTGCCCGCTTTCTGTTGTTATGCTCTCTTTTCTATTCTATTTGGTTGTACTCGGTCGCTTTCTAGCGTTTACAGCCGTTATATGCTTGCTTTCTGTTGTTTTGAGAGCTGTTTTATGTTATTTTCGGTTGTATTCCGCTGTGTTTAGTCGTTTTCTGTTGTTTAGCGCTGTTATCTGCTTGCTTTCTGCTGTTATGCGCTGTTTTTTGTTCTATTCGGTTGTATTTTGACGTCTCCTATCTTTTGCAGTTGTTATCTGCTCGCTTTTTCTTGTTTTTAGCTGTTTTCTGCTCTTTTTTGTTGTATTCGGCTGTGTTTATTCGTTTTCTATTTTTTCCCGCGGTTATCTGCTTGCTTTCTGTCGTTTTTAGCTGGTTATGACTCTATTGGGTTGTATTTGGCCGTTTTCTACCGTTTCCAGTTGTTATCTGCCTGCTCTCTGTTGTTTTCAGCGGTTTTCTGCTCATTTCGGTTGTACTCGGCTGTGCTTGGTCGTTTTCTATTGTTTCCCGCCGTTATCTGCTTGCTTTCTGTCGTTTTGAGTTAGTTTTGACTCTATTCGGTTGTATTTGGTCGTTTTGTACCGTTTACAGTTGTTATCTGCTTGATTTCTGTTGTTTTTAGCTGTTTTCTGTCCTTTTCTTCTTGTATTCGGCTGAATTTAGTCGTTTTTTTATTGTTTAGCGTTGTTATCTGCCTGCTTTCTATGTTATGCTCCGTTTTCTGTTCTATTTGGTTGTATTCGGTCGTTTTCTACCGTTTACAGCAGTTATCTGCTTGCTTTCTGTTGTTTTGAGAGCTGTTTTGCGTTATTTTCGGTTGTATTCCGCTGTGTTTAGTCGTTTTCTGTTGTTCAGCGCTGTTATCTGCTCGCTTTCTCGTGTTTTTAGCTGTTTTCTGCTCTTTTCTGTTGTACTCGGCTGTGTTTAGTCGTTTTCTATTGTTTCCCGCTGTTATCTGCTTGATTTTTGTCGTTTTGAGTTATTTTTGACTCTATTCGGTTGTATTTGGTCGTTTTCTACCGTTTACGGTTGTTATCTGCTTGATTTCTGTTGTTTTGAGAGCTGTTTTCTGTTATTTTCGGTTGTATTCCGCTGTGTTTAGTGGTTTTCTGTTATTTGGCGCTGTTATCTGCCTGCTTTCTGTTGTTATGCTCTGTTTTCTGTTCTATTTAGTTGTATGCGGCCGTTTTCTACCGTTTACAGCCGCTATCTGCTTGCTTTCTGTTGCTTTGGGAGCTGTCTTCTGCTATTTTTGGATGAATTCGGCTGTGTTTAGCCGTTTTCTGTTGTTTAGCGCTATCTGCTTACTTTCTGTCGTTTTTAGCTGGATTTGACTCTATTCGGTTGTATTTGGTCATTTTCTACCGTTTACAGCTGTTATCTGCCTGCTTTCTGTTGGTTTTAGCTGCTTTCTACTCATTTTGGTTGTATTCGGCTGTGCTTAGTCGCTTTCTGCTGTTTCCCGCTGTTATCTGCTTGCTTTCTGTCGTTTTGAGTTAGTTTTGACCCTATTCGGTTGTATTTGGCCGTTTTCTACCGTTTACAGTTGTTATCTGCTTGATTTCTGTTGTTTTTAGCTATTTTCTGTTCTTTTCTTGTTGTATTCGGCTGAGTTTAGTCGTTTTCTATTGTTTAGCGCTGTTATCTGCCCGCTTTCTGTTGTTATGCTCTGTTTTCTGTTCTATTTAGTTCTATGCGGCCGTTTTCTACCGTTTACAGCCGCTATCTGCTTACTTTCTGTTGCTTTGAGGGCTGTTTTCTGTTATTTTCGGATGTCTTCGGCTGTGTTTAGTCGTTTTCTGTTGCTTAGCGCTGTTATCTGCTTACTTTCTGTCGTCTTTAGCTGGATTTGACTCTATTCGGTTGTATTTGTTCATTTTCTACCGTTTGCAGCGGTTATCTGCCTGCTTTCTGTTGTTTTTAGCTGTTTTCTACTCATTCTGGTTGTACTCGGCTGTGTTTAGTCGTTTTCTGCTGTTTCCCGCTGTTATCTGCTTGCTTTCTGTCGTTTTGAGTTAGTTTTGACCCTATTCGGTTGTATTTGGTCGTTTTCTACCATTTGCAGTTGTTATCTCCTTGATTTCTGTTGTTTCTAGCTATTTTCTGTTCTTCTCTTGTTGCATTCGGCTGAATTTAGTCGTTTTCTATAGTTTAGCGCTGTTATCTGCCAGCTTTCTGTTGTTATGCTCTGCTTTCTGTTCTATTTAGTTGTATGCGGCCGTTTTCTACCGTTTACAGCCGTTATCTGCTTGCTTTCTGTTATCTTGAGAGCTGTTTTCTGTTATTTTCGGATGTACTCGGCTGTGTTTAGTCGTTTTCTGTTGTTTAGCGCTGTTATCTGCTTGCTTTCTGTCGTTTTGAGTCAGTTTTGGCTCTATTCGGTTGTATTTGGTCGTTTTCTACGGTTTACAGTTGTTATCTGCTCGATTTCTGTTGTTTTTTGGCCGTTTTCTGTTTTTTTCTTGTTGTATTCGGCTGAATTTAGTCATTTTCTATTGTTTAGCGCTGTTATCTGCCTGCTTTCTGCTGTTATGCTCTATTTTCTGTGCTATTTGGTTGTATTCCGTCGTTTTCTACCGTTTACAGCCGTTATCTGCTTGCTTTCTGTTGTTCTAGGAGCTGTTTTCTATTACTTTCAGTTGTATTCCGCTGTGTTTAGTCGTTTTCTGTTGTTTAGCGCTGTTATCTGCTTACTTTCTGTCGTTTTTAGCTGGATTTGGCTCCATTCGGTTGTATTTGGTCATTTTCTACCGTTTACAGCGGTTATCTGCCTGCTTTCTGCTGTTTTTAGCTGTTTTCTACTCATTTTGGTTGTGTTCGGCTGTGTTTAGTCGTTTTCTGCTGTTTCCCGCTGTTCTCTGCTTGCTTTCTGTTGTTTTGAGAGCTGTTTTCTGTTATTTTCAGTTGTATTCCGCTGTATTTAGTCGTTTTCTGTTGTTTAGCGCTGTTATCTGCTTACTTTCTGTCGTTTTTAGCTGGATTTGACTCTATTCGGTTGTATTTGTTCATTTTCTACCGTTTACAGCTGTTATCTGCCTGCTTTCTGTTGTTTTTAGCTGTTTTCTACTCATTCTGGTTGTATTCGGCTGCGTTTAGTCGTTTTCTGCTATTTCGCACTGTTATCTGCTTGCTTTCTGTCGTTTTGAGCTAGTTTTGACCCTATTCGGTTGTGTTTGGTCGTTTTGTACCGTTTACAGTTGTTATCTGCTTGATTTCTGTTGTTTTTAGCTATTTTCTGTTCTCTTCCTGTTGTATTCGGCTGAATTTAGTCGTTTTCTATTGTTTAGCGCTGTTATCTGCCCGCTTTCTGTTGTTGTGCTCTGTTTTCTGTTCTATTTAGTTGTATGCGGCCGTTTTCTACCGTTTACAGCCGCTATCTGCTTGCTTTCTGTTGCTTTGGGAGCTGTCTTCTGCTATTTTTGGATGAATTCGGCTGTGTTTAGCCGTTTTCTGTTGTTTAGCGCTATCTGCTTACTTTCTGTCGTTTTTAGCTGGATTTGACTCTATTCGGTTGTATTTGGTCATTTTCTACCGTTTACAGCTGTTATCTGCCTGCTTTCTGTTGGTTTTAGCTGCTTTCTACTCATTTTGGTTGTATTCGGCTGTGCTTAGTCGCTTTCTGCTGTTTCCCGCTGTTATCTGCTTGCTTTCTGTCGTTTTGAGTTAGTTTTGACCCTATTCGGTTGTATTTGGCCGTTTTCTACCGTTTACAGTTGTTATCTGCTTGATTTCTGTTGTTTTTAGCTATTTTCTGTTCTTTTCTTGTTGTATTCGGCTGAATTTAGTCGTTTTCTATTGTTTAGCGCTGTTATCTGCCCGCTTTCTGTTGTTATGCTCTGTTTTCTGTTCTATTTAGTTCTATGCGGCCGTTTTCTACCGTTTACAGCCGCTATCTGCTTACTTTCTGTTGCTTTGAGGGCTGTTTTCTGTTATTTTCGGATGTATTCGGCTGTGTTTAGTCGTTTTCTGTTGCTTAGCGCTGTTATCTGCTTACTTTCTGTCGTCTTTAGCTGGATTTGACTCTATTCGGTTGTATTTGTTCATTTTCTACCGTTTGCAGCGGTTATCTGCCTGCTTTCTGTTGTTTTTAGCTGTTTTCTACTCATTCTGGTTGTACTCGGCTGTGTTTAGTCGTTTTCTGCTGTTTCCCGCTGTTATCTGCTTGCTTTCTGTCGTTTTGAGTTAGTTTTGACCCTATTCGGTTGTATTTGGTCGTTTTCTACCATTTGCAGTTGTTATCTCCTTGATTTCTGTTGTTTCTAGCTATTTTCTGTTCTTCTCTTGTTGCATTCGGCTGAATTTAGTCGTTTTCTATAGTTTAGCGCTGTTATCTGCCAGCTTTCTGTTGTTATGCTCTGCTTTCTGTTCTATTTAGTTGTATGCGGCCGTTTTCTACCGTTTACAGCCGTTATCTGCTTGCTTTCTGTTATCTTGAGAGCTGTTTTCTGTTATTTTCGGATGTACTCGGCTGTGTTTAGTCGTTTTCTGTTGTTTAGCGCTGTTATCTGCTTGCTTTCTGTCGTTTTGAGTCAGTTTTGGCTCTATTCGGTTGTATTTGGTCGTTTTCTACGGTTTACAGTTGTTATCTGCTCGATTTCTGTTGTTTTTTGGCCGTTTTCTGTTTTTTTCTTGTTGTATTCGGCTGAATTTAGTCATTTTCTATTGTTTAGCGCTGTTATCTGCCTGCTTTCTGCTGTTATGCTCTATTTTCTGTGCTATTTGGTTGTATTCCGTCGTTTTCTACCGTTTACAGCCGTTATCTGCTTGCTTTCTGTTGTTCTAGGAGCTGTTTTCTATTACTTTCAGTTGTATTCCGCTGTGTTTAGTCGTTTTCTGTTGTTTAGCGCTGTTATCTGCTTACTTTCTGTCGTTTTTAGCTGGATTTGGCTCCATTCGGTTGTATTTGGTCATTTTCTACCGTTTACAGCTGTTATCTGCCTGCTTTCTGCTGTTTTTAGCTGTTTTCTACTCATTTTGGTTGTGTTCGGCTGTGTTTAGTCGTTTTCTGCTGTTTCCCGCTGTTCTCTGCTTGCTTTCTGTTGTTTTGAGAGCTGTTTTCTGTTATTTTCAGTTGTATTCCGCTGTATTTAGTCGTTTTCTGTTGTTTAGCGCTGTTATCTGCTTACTTTCTGTCGTTTGTAGCTGGATTTGACTCTATTCGGTTGTATTTGTTCATTTTCTACCGTTTACAGCTGTTATCTGCCTGCTTTCTGTTGTTTTTAGCTGTTTTCTACTCATTCTGGTTGTATTCGGCTGTGTTTAGTCGTTTTCTGCTGTTTCCCGCTGTTATCTGCTTGCTTTCTGTCGTTTTGAGTTAGTTTTGACCCTATTCGGTTGTATTTGGTCGTTTTCTACCGTTTGCAGTTGTTATCTGCTTGATTTCTGTTATTTTGAGAGCTGTTTTCTGTTATTTTCGGATGCATTCGGCTGTGTTTAGTCGTTTTCTGTTGTTTAGCGCTGTTATCTGCCTGCTTTCTGTCGTTTTGAGTCAGTTTTGGCTCTATTCGGTTGTATTTGGTCGTTTTCTACCGTTTACAGTTGTTATCTGCTCGATTTCTGTTGTTTTTAGCTGTTTTCTGTTCTTTTCTTGTTGTATCCGGCTGAATTTAGTCATTTTCTATTGCTTAGCGCTGCTATCTGCCTGCTTTCTGTTGTTATGGTCTGTTTTCTGTTCTATTTGGTTGTATTCGGTCGTTTTCTACCGTTTACAGCCGTTATCTGCTTGCTTTCTGTTGTTCTAAGAGCTGTTTTCTGTTATTTCCGGATGTACTCGGCTGCGTTTAGTCGTTTTCTGTTGTTTAGCGCTGTTATCTGCTTACTTTCTGTCGTTTTTAGCTGGATTTGACTCTATTCGGTTGTATTTGTTCATTTTCTACCGTTTACAGCTGTTATCTGCCTGCTTTCTGTTGTTTTTAGCTGTTTTCTACCCATTTTGGTTGTATTCGGCTGCGTTTAGTCGTTTTCTGCTGTTTCCCACTGTTATCTGCTTGCTTTCTGTCGTTTTGAGCTAGTTTTGACCCTATTCGGTTGTGTTTGGTCGTTTTGTACCGTTTACAGTTGTTATCTGCTTGATTTCTGTTGTTTTTAGCTATTTTCTGTTCTTTTCCTGTTGTATTCGGCTGAATTTAGTCGTTTTCTATTGTTTAGCGCTGTTATCTGCCCGCTTTCTGTTGTTGTGCTCTGTTTTCTGTTCTATTTAGTTGTATGCGGCCGTTTTCTACCGTTTACAGCCGCTATCTGCTTGCTTTCTGTTGCTTTGGGAGCTGTCTTCTGCTATTTTTGGATGAATTCGGCTGTGTTTAGTCGTTTTCTGTTGTTTAGCGCTGTTATCTGCTTGCTTTCTGTCGTTTTGAGTCAGTTTTGGCTCTATTCGGTTGTATTTGGTCGTTTTCTACGGTTTACAGTTGTTATCTGCTCGATTTCTGTTGTTTTTTGGCCGTTTTCTGTTTTTTTCTTGTTGTATTCGGCTGAATTTAGTCATTTTCTATTGTTTAGCGCTGTTATCTGCCTGCTTTCTGCTGTTATGCTCTATTTTCTGTGCTATTTGGTTGTATTCCGTCGTTTTCTACCGTTTACAGCCGTTATCTGCTTGCTTTCTGTTGTTCTAGGAGCTGTTTTCTATTATTTTCAGTTGTATTCCGCTGTGTTTAGTCGTTTTCTGTTGTTTAGCGCTGTTATCTGCTTACTTTCTGTCGTTTTTAGCTGGATTCGACTCCATTCGGTTGTATTTGGTCATTTTCTACCGTTTACAGCTGGTATCTGCCTGCTTTCTGTTGTTTTTAGCTGTTTTCTACTCATTTTGGTTGTATTCGGCTGTGTTTAGTCGTTTTCTGCTGTTTCCCGCTGTTCTCTGCTTGCTTTCTGTTGTTTTGAGAGCTGTTTTCTGTTATTTTCAGTTGTATTCCGCTGTATTTAGTCGTTTTCTGTTGTTTAGCGCTGTTATCTGCTTACTTTCTGTCGTTTTTAGCTGGATTTGACTCTATTCGGTTGTATTTGGTCATTTTCTACCGTTTACAGCTGTTATCTGCCTACTTTCTGTTGTTTTTAGCTGTTTTCTACTCATTTTGGTTGTATTCGGCTGTGTTAGTCGTTTTCTGCTGTTTCCCGCTGTTCTCTGCTTGCTTTCTGTCGTTTTGAGTTAGTATTGACCCTATTCGGTTGTATTTGGTCGTTTTCTACCGTTTACAGTTGTTGTCTGCTTGATTTCTGTTGTTTTTAGCTATTTTCTGTTCTTTTCTTGTTGTATTCGGCTGAATTTAGTCGTTTTCTATTGTTTAGCGCTGTTATCTGCCCGCTTTCTGTTGTTATGCTCTGTTTTCTGTTCTATTTCGTTGTAGTCGGTAGCTTTCTAGCGTTTACAGCCGTTATCTGCTTGCTTTCTGTTGTTTTGAGAGCTGTTTTATGTTATTTTCGGTTGTATTCCGCTGTGTTTAGTCGTTTTTTGTTGCTTAGCGCTGTTATCTGCTTGCTTTCTGCTGTTATGCGCTGTGTTTTGTTCTATTCGGTTGTATTTTGACGTCTCCTATCTTTTGCAGTCGTTATCTGCTCGCTTTCTCTTGTTTTTAGCTGTTTTCTGCTCTTTTTTGTTGTATTCGGCTGTGTTTAGTCGCTTTCTGCTGTTTCCCGCTGTTATCTGCTTGCTTTCTGTCGTTTTGAGTTAGTTTTGACCCTATTCGGTTGTATTTGGCCGTTTTCTACCGTTTACAGTTGTTATCTGCTTGATTTCTGTTGTTTTTAGCTATTTTCTGTTCTTTTCTTGTTGTATTCGGCTGAATTTAGTCGTTTTCTATTGTTTAGCGCTGTTATCTGCCCGCTTTCTGTTGTTATGCTCTGTTTTCTGTTCTATTTAGTTGTATGCGGCCGTTTTCTACCGTTTACAGCCGTTATCCACTTACTTTCTGTTGCTTTGAGGGCTGTTTTCTGTTATTTTCGGATGTATTCGGCTGCGTTTAGTCGTTTTCTGTTGCTTAGCGCTGTTATCTGCTTACTTTCTGTCGTTTTTAGCTGGATTTGACAGCTGTTATCTGCCTGCTTTCTGTTGTTTTTAGCTGTTTTCTACTCGATCTGGTTGTATTCGGCTGTGTTTAGTCGTTTTCTGCTGTTTCCCGCTGTTATCTGCTTGCTTTCTGTCGTTTTGAGTTAGTTTTGACCCTATTCGGTTGTATTTGGTCGTTTTCTACCGTTTGCAGTTGTTATCTACTTGATTTCTGTTGTTTCTAGCTATTTTCTGTTCTTTTCTTGTTGCATTCGGCTGAATTTAGTCGTTTTCAGTAGGAGGTGGGGCAGTTTGGCGTGGGAAAATTTTGGAGACCGTGGGAAAATTTTAATGACCGTGGGAAACGGCGGCACCTTTGATGTGTGATTTATGAGAAATTTCTTTGACATGCGACCCTAATTAGCATATTATTGACGACCGACCTGACAGACCGTGGGAAAATTTTGGCGGCCGTGGGAATAATTTAATGACCGTGGGAAATTCTTGGAGACCGTGGGAAAGTTTTAATTGTCGTGGGGGCGGTGATGTGAAAAGCAAACGGCACCGCCCACGCTTGGTGAGGTATCCTCCAGCCTCCAGCGCTTGGTCAGATACCCGCACGCTACTCCCCATGATTTTAAATAATATTTGCCCCATATGCAGTAAAGAAAATACCTCTGCTGTACCGGTGGCTTGAACCCCGACCGCCCGCCTAAAAGCCAAACCCGCTACCACTAGGCTACGAAGCCATGTACCGAACGTTTGCAAGAAATGAAATAAGGGTGAATAAGACAGACAGCACCGGCATGCGGCTCGCAGTCGGGCGTCAAGTGGTCTGACTCAGTCGTACAGCAGTGAGCTACGGGGTGGAGTAGGTAGGTAGCCAGTATTTGAAGATTGCGTTTCATGATGAGGTCGTCGCGGAATCTCGGTCGATTATCGTCGAGTGGTCTGACTCGGTCGTATAGCAATATGCGATACCTTTGTAGCAGTTGTTCAGTTAATGTTGTACGATCTTGTCATCGGAGGGATGTGTCTTCATCGGTCGTCGTCAAGCGGTCGGACTCGGTTTTACATCAATGAGTTAAGGCCTGTAGTAAATATTCAGTATTTGAAGACTACGTTTCATGATCGGGTCGTCGAGGAATCTTGGTCGATCATTGTCAAATGATCTGACTCGGCCGTATGGCAATGAGTTAAGGGCTGTAGTAGGCATCCAGTATCTGAAGGTTGTATTTCATGATGAGGTCGTCGAGGAATCTCGGTTGGCTATCTTAGAGTGGTGTGACACGGTTGTATAGCAACGAGCTACGAGCTGTAGAAGACATCCAGTATTTAAAGGTTGTGTTTCATGATCCGGCCATCGAGGAACCTCGGTTGATCAGCGTCGAGTGGTCTGCCAAGGTCGTATAGCAATAAGCTATGGGTTGTAGTAAGTATCCAGTGTTTGAAGATTGTGTTTCATGATGAGGTCGTCGAGGAATCTCGGTCGATCATCCTAGGTTGGTTTGACTCGGTAATATAGCAATAAGCGACGCCTCGTAGAGGAGTCTACACCGATCGTCGTGGCGTAGTTTGCTTTTGTTCGTATAGCATTAGACAACGTCTTGTAATAATTTTTACGTTTTCTGATGTTTGAGTTTTATTATTATGTCGTCGAGGATTCTGTATCGTTCATCATCGTATGGCCTGGCTTGGTCGTATAGTACAGTCTCTTCGGTCGGCGTCGAGTGGACTTACTCGATCGTATATTATTAGGCCACTGTATTGAGTGTCCAGTATTCTGAAATTTGTCTTTCGGGTGTCTCGATCGGCGATCATCGACTGGTCTGACTCTGCTTTATGGGTGTGAGTCGGATGGTAGTGTAACGCTTTCTGTTAATGATAGGGATCTTAAATATACATGGAGACATATCCGAGAAAAAACTCTGCGTTGACGGACCCCTTAAAGCTCTGGTCAAACTACAATTTTTTGGTTAATCAATTCTCTTTTTCTATTTTATGTTAAATAGATAGATCCTATACGAACGTCATATGGGGGTCCCAGTCAACCTGGTATAGTTGTTATATTAAATAATGTGTAAGGAAAACGGGGCGATATATAGATGGACAAAAAAAGGAATATGTGCTTATCAGTCAGCAAAAGCTGTCCAAGGGAGACCACGAGGAGGTTAAGCACGCCTCCCTCAGGATAAAAGGATGATAAAGTGGAAAGCCCATGCACATACACACACACGCCCACACGTGTCTAGTTTCCTATTTATTGTTAAGAGTGGTTATGCGCACCTGGATTACAATCTCTCTTTGTGCAATATCCATTGCAATACAACCTTTGATTTTAGAATCTGTTCATCTGTAAGTTTAGCAGGTGCCATCCAGCAATATACGAATGTTAAACAGTCCAGCTGCATGAATGCCAGACCCCAGGTTATTAGGAACAGTTCAGTAGCTGGAAGTGTTCACCAGTTTGACTAGTAATGGGTCTTTTCTAATTCGGTAGAGGAGTATACATATCAATTTTCTTTTATATACGTTTGTTTTTAATCTTCTTCTATTTTTGTCTTTTCTCTTATCTTTTTTTTAATTTTTTAACATTCTCCAACAGCACGAACATCGGTCTCTAAGTTAATAAAGACAGTTCATTATTTCGTTGGAGTAGCATTGCCTCTTTTGTTTTGCCAGTGACAACCCCTCCCCCATACTTAGAAGACACCTGCTCATTCTTGGTCAGAAATAACAGTATTTCATCTATTTAAATAAAAAGCTGATGCACCTTTTCAGAAATATTATGCTGAAAACTGTGGTTTCCCAGCACGCACTGTTTATACTACACCACTCCATAAAATTCCAATGGACGCGGGGATTTAATCATGAGTGCGAGGTCTTTCCACTCTCTCAAAGGATGGGATAAACAAGGGAGTGGTTGGGATAAACTTATGAAGGATATATCATATCGTATCATTTTATTGGTCAAATCTCACAAATAAACACTGCATTTGCCTACAATAATCAACATCAGTAACAAAAATTGTCTTTACAATACGGCAAGTAAGATACAATATCATTTCATGAGCCATAGAATAATTATGTTTTAATTTTTTTGTATCCAAATGGCACTGAGCTGTAATCTGGTAGAAACTTTCGCTTTAAAGAATTTAGCTGATACTTTTTCTTGCAAGGTAGAGTGATAACTTCATGCTCCTGTGTTCGCCTGATCTGTTTAGACATAACGTAAATAGGTTCGTCTATATTTAAAACCATATCTTTGATTGTGTCAAAGTTGATAATACGAGACGCTTCGTAGGTGAGAGATATTCCTTTAACCTTGCAAACAGTTTTAAATGTCTGATCTCTGTTAGACCACAACTTATAACTATAATTTTTAGGCCCTCCAGACACAAACTCTGTGATATACGAGCCAGCCCCGTCTTTTTCTAATTCATCTGTCATTTCACCGATAAAATCGCCTGTAGGTATATCGTTCTCTCCAGGTCTTGATACGTAAATACAGGAATCTGTATCATAGTACAGGCATCGCTCCTGAAGTACCTCTAGATAGCTATATAGCTTCATTCTAGCTTGAGCTGTGACAAATGAAGCCACCACTACATTTACAGTGGCTAATGAATCATAAGCTTCTTCCCTGTACTCCCAATTGACAATCAATGTATTTTCATTGACAGGTAGTACAGTATTGATGTGCTTTGAAGGGCATGACATTAAATTAAAGAAATCTGATGGCTCGTTGATAATTGATGTTTTAGGTTGGTTCTCCCGCTGGCCAAACTTACCCCAAAATGAGTTTAGTATTAACTTTGCTAGAGACCTTAAACCTGGATTATCAACTATTTTAGAAAATTCTAGTAAAATATCTTCTCTTTCAAAAAACTGCTCAATGTACCTATCTCCTTCAGTCTGAGATTGAAAAGCCTGGGGCCAACCAGATGATTCTTGTTTCACCTTTATGAATTTATTCATCATAGCCGTAAACAACCCTTCTTCAGTACCTTTCTTAAATTGAACAGTATCGTATGCCCATACCTCGTATACCTCGATAAGCTGGTACCCCATCTCAATTGCTTTCACTACCTCTTCAACGACCCACGTCCCCGATAAAGCACGCTCATCCTCAGAGTGCACACATTCTCCACCGTTGAGGTTCTCTCCGCACTGTCTACACAGAACAAACATGAGCCTATTATTCATTTTCTGAGGTAACACAGGATGAAATAAGTCAGTAGGAGGTAGCACCTTACATTTAACAAGTCCAGAAATATCTGTTAATATGGGACATTCTTTTCCTACAAATACTTTCGGATGTCCTACAGGGAATTTTCCATACTTACAAACCCATGGGTAGAGGGAGCACACATCCACGTATTTTATCTTTTCATTACCTTGAATCTTGTAATACTTGCAGGAGTTTCCTGTACGACCACCGTAAAACGCATCTCTAGGATCTAGAGGTTCATGCAAAACAAGAGGATGATTTTCGGCGTAATGCTGTAATTTCATGTTTTCAGCCAATCGATTCTTAAATTCGCATTCCCACATTACGGTAACCTCAAATCCTAAAGACTTTAATCTTGCATTTTTAGCCATAGTCGCTTCGTAACGTGAATTCAGTGTTTCCGTTGGTTCTTCTTTTAGAGGTATATCTCTCTGATGCGTGAAACATTGAGGGCATCCATGGTAGTAGCATCCTTCAAATTCAAATATCTGTTTGGTATCTGGACTGTAACCATCTACCTTCACCCCACCCACGCGGGCCTCTTCTCCCTTTGCAGCATGTTGTATGTTTATGTTTCTACTTTTTTCCTCCAGTACCAACCACTTTATGGCCAGTTTTGATTGATTGTTTCGCATTCGGTATCCTCCCTTTGGAATTATTCCGATGGTGTTTGGCTGAAGAAAATTTCTTCTATACACTATATTACATGCTGATGCTATTGTCACCGCCTCCATAAATGGACATACACCGGTTTCCTCAATCAACATCTCTCTAAACTTTAGACATGACTGTGTCAGAATATCTACATCCGATACACAGTACTGTACAATTTCATTTTGGAAGTCGAAAACGTAGTTCTGCGCTACCATTTCAGAATGCCACTTTACCATTTCATTCCTTGCTTTTTCGTCTTTTAAATTATCCGGATCGTAAAACTTGAGAGCAGGGATAGGTCCGACATAATTTTTGTTTGCCGAGCAATTGAAGAGATGGGGAAAATAACCTTTTGACAGCTCTGCAAAACCAAATGCCTTAGGCAATTTAGAAAGGGCCATGTTGAAATAATTTAACGAATCGAGAAATTTCACGTTACCAACAGTCATGGATATCAACTTAGTACCCCTCATGATGAGATCAGGAGTGAAATCTGTGTTTGTTAGAATGCAATTGAGTACGAATTGATGATCGAAACCTCCTCCGTTATGTGCGATAACAAAAACATGTTTGAATTTTTTGCGAATTTGGAGAACATGATCCATAAATGTAGGAATAACTTTATTATCGCTGATAATTTTTTGCCTGAACCCGCAAGTTTGGCAGTAATAAAGTTGTTGCTCCTTAATACAACTGAAACAACGCTGGTTCAATACACAAAGATTTGGTTCGTGAAGAAAGGACGTTACAATATCTTCCTTGTCATTTCTGGGAAGAACTTTTTGGCGAGATACTTCTTGGGTGGTTTCGAGATCATAAAAAATAAACAGAAAATCCTTGACCGGGGGTGCCTTAGTGTGTTTTTGTATGTAGCAAAGATGACCGGAAGGATTCTGTTTATTACAAATTTTGCAAAAGACTTCTCCACAGGTATGTAACCTGTTGGTAGGCACGATTTTAAAACATTCCTCACATCGACGGATTTTTTCACATATTCGGTATTGATAATGGTTTTCTAAACATGTTTGTCCGCGAAAGAACCTTTTACATGAGTCGCACTTTATCGATAATTCATCACCGGAACAACGAGGCGACTGTTGACATCCTGAACATGTTCCTCCGCATCTATGAGCCTTTTTCGAATTAAATGGAACATGACATTCTTCACAAAAATAACTACAACTAAATGCCGCTGTGAGCGAAGATATAACATTATAGTGATTATTATGATGAAGTAAGTTTAAAGAAGGACCGACACCAGAACCTTTAAATATTACATCACGACCCTTTGATCCATATGCGTAAACAATAATTTTGTAATCTATCAAATGTCTTTGGAATTGTTGTAGCTGGGAAATGCCAGCCCCCTCTTCAGGTATGAAAACTCCAGAAGCCTCAGTCAGTAGCCTAGCTCTTTGCTCCTGTAATTTACCGACATCCTGGCGTACTTTTTTAAAATCAGGGTCCTTATCTGTTAAAGCTTTAGCGACCACAAGCGCACGAGGTAAGCACAAGTTGTCATTATTCTTAATGGAAATAATACCTTTCCGTTTAATACATTCTTCGTTAAAAGAATTATATTTTAGAGTTCTAGATGATCCTCGACCCATTGGAAGACTCACAGATGTTATACCCAAGCAAAAGTTTTCAGTATTCAATCCACTAGAGTTAGATTGATATACAGAAGATATTAATTCCCATATGTCATTAACTGTTACCTCAGATACAGGTCTAAAACGCACCCAACCCTGTCCTCTAGAAAAGTCCTTGGAGCAGAAAGTGAATCCTACATAATCAGTAGGTTTTAAATCTTCCGTCCCCTTTAGTACAATCTGAGATATCGCATTTTTCACCCATGTGACAGGATCGGCATTATTAGGAACTGGTTTAATTTTGAACTCTAGTGTACGACCTTGCACACCGAATCGATGAACCTTTTTAGTGGTATCTCTAATCATCAAAAACTTTTCCATTGTTGATGTTCAAGGTTTATGATATTACACTAATTTGACGTCTTCAAAGTAATACTACTTAACAAGATGCGTCTGCACTACCGCACTGTTCAACGATCTGAAACAAAATAAGTGTTATTAGAAGTGCCCTTTTTTATATACCATCTTAACAGCTGACTTAAATAACAGCCACGTATTCAATTGTGCATAATACATAAAATCTAATAAAAAACGATTCTGGCTCTCCGTTCGCTATTCAGTTAAGTAATTTAAAATTATTAGGGAAAGTTAACTCCAAAGATTTAATCTTTGAAAATTAATATTTCGAATACGAGTGACCTTTATAACACAACAATTTGCTTACCATTCCATCAAGTGAATCCATACGAGATACCTTCTAATGTGTTAAAATTAAAATGACTCTCGACTGTACGGCTAAGAGAGATGAGGTTTCAAGATAATTCAATCCTGAAATCATAGATCATACAGCGCGCATTTTAAAATTTGGAAAACCACCACCTAATAGACGAACAAAAACAAATCTGCCATTTCAGGGACCACAATTCACAAGACCGTCATCATGATTGGATATGAAACAATAGGTAAAACTATCATCTTGACATTTTTAATACAGACTATACCTGCTTTACTGAAGAGTACCTATCGGACCTAACTACGATGAATCGAATCAGAATGCACGGTTTCTATAAGAATATTCTTCTAAAAATTTCACTTCTGGTTTTTGTCTCATATTATTATCGAACAGCGTTATCAGACTCCATGATTTTTTCGGTTTTATACACTTACTACCCATTCACCTACAGTTGACACAAAGAATAACATAAGACTACATGGGGTACCCTCCTCTCCTCTCCTTTTCCAACTCACATCTCTCCTCACACCTTTGACCACTGCACCCCCCATCTCTCATCGCGACACCCCCATTCCCTTTCGCTGATCCTCTGTCCCCATAGACAAAACTTTCTTATCAACCATCACAGCCTTCTAACATGCTATTCTTAAAAGATATAATTGATAAAGCATACAAGTCAGGAAAAACGAATATTCTACCGAAAAACTCTCACTCACACACTCACTAAACGGACCGAAATACTGAAAAATAAATCGAAAAATCTCCACTTCTAACCTCAGCTCATTTATGAGATACCTAATACAACATTATCTTCGGATTATGATTTTTAATAAAAAATCCTCCACCCCGTACTAACTCAACTGTATTCGAAGCAGTTGTCCTATATTATGAAATTATGAAACTAAAACTATATGAGGTGTGTCATATGACAAACAAAATGTTAACGACTGCAGATACACATCGCCACTACACTACCCTACCTCTTACTCAATCAAGAAACAAAAAGCATCACTATAATGAGTACCTTTTACGGATAAATATTCAGGCAAAACAGTTTCTTTAATCCCGCAATCAATATAAACTTTCTATTACTCTAGATGAAAACGATAAAAGCGTACAAGTAATGAAAAATGAACATTCCGTAAAAAATTCCTCATATCTCCTAAACGAATTGAAATATCGAAAAATAAATCGAAAATCTCCCCATCCAAGCCCTGATTGTGTCATAAAATAATTAACGCAACTTTATCAACAGATTCCGATATTTTTGTAAAAAAGACCCCCTCCACCATCTTCTGCAAACGTCGTTGAAACCACAGGGTTTATGGTAACTATATTATGAATGTAAAACTGTAACACGTATACGATATCACAGGCAAAATGTTAGCGGATACAGGTAGACACTTCCTGCCACTGCCCCACCCGGCACTCAATAAAAAACAAAAACAAAAAAGGCATCACTATAACGAGAACTTTTTACGGGGAAAGATACAGGCAATATTATTTTCCAATTCCAAAATCATTTAAGCTTGCTATAGATGGTATTGGTAAAATTGTACATGTCCGAAAAGCATTTCCGAAGAAAAGCTCTCATATCTCCTAAACGGGTTGAAATATCAAAAAATAAATAACAAAATCCCCCCCCCCTCGAATCCGGGGGTTCTCATATGAAATGTCCAATCCAATAGCACTATCAGATTTTGATTTTCAGTAAAAACTCGTCACCACTACCATATCTCGGTAACAAACTGTCTTTGTGACCATAAATAGCGTTTATGAGTTTTATGACTGTGCTGAATCATGGAAGTAAAGCTGTATGTCGTATACAGTCAGGGACAAAACGTTAGCGACCACACTGCCACACTACTTCATCAAAGACACGAGCTTTATTAGTAGCCAAGAAAACGAATATGACAAACGAAAATACATTTCTTAGTTAAAATCATTTATGCATACACTATCTATATGTTCATTATATGTAAAATTACCATACTCTATCATACAGACCTAAAACCTCACATCCTTTTACTGAAAAGACAAATAAATAAATGTACACTTACCTGATAAACCAGCAAAGCACAAAGTACACATGTGTACGCGTCGTTGTACTTTTCTGGAACGCGTCCACCCGGCTATACGTTAGGTCAACAGCCAT
Organism: Callosobruchus maculatus; assembly: GCA_951848785.1. NCBI lineage: Eukaryota > Metazoa > Arthropoda > Insecta > Coleoptera > Chrysomelidae > Callosobruchus > Callosobruchus maculatus. Next base: position 39,810 of record CATOUR010000380.1, read on the forward strand.
TGTGAAGGCCGTTTTGAACGCAGTGTCTGTAAGAAAGCCAGACTAAGAACAATTTGAACCGATCTATGTCTGGTAAATGTTCTAGAAAAAAAGTGAAGTCGTGTACTTCTGAGTAGTATAAAAGCGCGGTCCAGTGCATATATCTCAGTACGTGTTTTCTTCTGGTTCTGCTCCGTTTGTCCAGTGCTTTGCTGGTTTATCAGGTAAGTGTACATTTATTTATTTGTCTTTTCAGTAAAAGGATGTGAGGTTTTAGGTCTGTATGATAGAGTATGGTAATTTTACATATAATGAACATATAGATAGTGTATGCATAAATGATTTTAACTAAGAAATGTATTTTCGTTTGTCATATTCGTTTTCTTGGCTACTAATAAAGCTCGTGTCTTTGATGAAGTAGTGTGGCAGTGTGGTCGCTAACGTTTTGTCCCTGACTGTATACGACATACAGCTTTACTTCCATGATTCAGCACAGTCATAAAACTCATAAACGCTATTTATGGTCACAAAGACAGTTTGTTACCGAGATATGGTAGTGGTGACGAGTTTTTACTGAAAATCAAAATCTGATAGTGCTATTGGATTGGACATTTCATATGAGAACCCCCGGATTCGAGGGGGGGGGGGGGATTTTGTTATTTATTTTTTGATATTTCAACCCGTTTAGGAGATATGAGAGCTTTTCTTCGGAAATGCTTTTCGGACATGTACAATTTTACCAATACCATCTATAGCAAGCTTAAATGATTTTGGAATTGGAAAATAATATTGCCTGTATCTTTCCCCGTAAAAAGTTCTCGTTATAGTGATGCCTTTTTTGTTTTTGTTTTTTATTGAGTGCCGGGTGGGGCAGTGGCAGGAAGTGTCTACCTGTATCCGCTAACATTTTGCCTGTGATATCGTATACGTGTTACAGTTTTACATTCATAATATAGTTACCATAAACCCTGTGGTTTCAACGACGTTTGCAGAAGATGGTGGAGGGGGTCTTTTTTACAAAAATATCGGAATCTGTTGATAAAGTTGCGTTAATTATTTTATGACACAATCAGGGCTTGGATGGGGAGATTTTCGATTTATTTTTCGATATTTCAATTCGTTTAGGAGATATGAGGAATTTTTTACGGAATGTTCATTTTTCATTACTTGTACGCTTTTATCGTTTTCATCTAGAGTAATAGAAAGTTTATATTGATTGCGGGATTAAAGAAACTGTTTTGCCTGAATATTTATCCGTAAAAGGTACTCATTATAGTGATGCTTTTTGTTTCTTGATTGAGTAAGAGGTAGGGTAGTGTAGTGGCGATGTGTATCTGCAGTCGTTAACATTTTGTTTGTCATATGACACACCTCATATAGTTTTAGTTTCATAATTTCATAATATAGGACAACTGCTTCGAATACAGTTGAGTTAGTACGGGGTGGAGGATTTTTTATTAAAAATCATAATCCGAAGATAATGTTGTATTAGGTATCTCATAAATGAGCTGAGGTTAGAAGTGGAGATTTTTCGATTTATTTTTCAGTATTTCGGTCCGTTTAGTGAGTGTGTGAGTGAGAGTTTTTCGGTAGAATATTCGTTTTTCCTGACTTGTATGCTTTATCAATTATATCTTTTAAGAATAGCATGTTAGAAGGCTGTGATGGTTGATAAGAAAGTTTTGTCTATGGGGACAGAGGATCAGCGAAAGGGAATGGGGGTGTCGCGATGAGAGATGGGGGGTGCAGTGGTCAAAGGTGTGAGGAGAGATGTGAGTTGGAAAAGGAGAGGAGAGGAGGGTACCCCATGTAGTCTTATGTTATTCTTTGTGTCAACTGTAGGTGAATGGGTAGTAAGTGTATAAAACCGAAAAAATCATGGAGTCTGATAACGCTGTTCGACAATAATATGAGACAAAAACCAGAAGTGAAATTTTTAGAAGAATATTCTTATAGAAACCGTGCATTCTGATTCGATTCATCGTAGTTAGGTCCGATAGGTACTCTTCAGTAAAGCAGGTATAGTCTGTATTAAAAATGTCAAGATGATAGTTTTACCTATTGTTTCATATCCAATCATGATGACGGTCTTGTGAATTGTGGTCCCTGAAATGGCAGATTTGTTTTTGTTCGTCTATTAGGTGGTGGTTTTCCAAATTTTAAAATGCGCGCTGTATGATCTATGATTTCAGGATTGAATTATCTTGAAACCTCATCTCTCTTAGCCGTACAGTCGAGAGTCATTTTAATTTTAACACATTAGAAGGTATCTCGTATGGATTCACTTGATGGAATGGTAAGCAAATTGTTGTGTTATAAAGGTCACTCGTATTCGAAATATTAATTTTCAAAGATTAAATCTTTGGAGTTAACTTTCCCTAATAATTTTAAATTACTTAACTGAATAGCGAACGGAGAGCCAGAATCGTTTTTTATTAGATTTTATGTATTATGCACAATTGAATACGTGGCTGTTATTTAAGTCAGCTGTTAAGATGGTATATAAAAAAGGGCACTTCTAATAACACTTATTTTGTTTCAGATCGTTGAACAGTGCGGTAGTGCAGACGCATCTTGTTAAGTAGTATTACTTTGAAGACGTCAAATTAGTGTAATATCATAAACCTTGAACATCAACAATGGAAAAGTTTTTGATGATTAGAGATACCACTAAAAAGGTTCATCGATTCGGTGTGCAAGGTCGTACACTAGAGTTCAAAATTAAACCAGTTCCTAATAATGCCGATCCTGTCACATGGGTGAAAAATGCGATATCTCAGATTGTACTAAAGGGGACGGAAGATTTAAAACCTACTGATTATGTAGGATTCACTTTCTGCTCCAAGGACTTTTCTAGAGGACAGGGTTGGGTGCGTTTTAGACCTGTATCTGAGGTAACAGTTAATGACATATGGGAATTAATATCTTCTGTATATCAATCTAACTCTAGTGGATTGAATACTGAAAACTTTTGCTTGGGTATAACATCTGTGAGTCTTCCAATGGGTCGAGGATCATCTAGAACTCTAAAATATAATTCTTTTAACGAAGAATGTATTAAACGGAAAGGTATTATTTCCATTAAGAATAATGACAACTTGTGCTTACCTCGTGCGCTTGTGGTCGCTAAAGCTTTAACAGATAAGGACCCTGATTTTAAAAAAGTACGCCAGGATGTCGGTAAATTACAGGAGCAAAGAGCTAGGCTACTGACTGAGGCTTCTGGAGTTTTCATACCTGAAGAGGGGGCTGGCATTTCCCAGCTACAACAATTCCAAAGACATTTGATAGATTACAAAATTATTGTTTACGCATATGGATCAAAGGGTCGTGATGTAATATTTAAAGGTTCTGGTGTCGGTCCTTCTTTAAACTTACTTCATCATAATAATCACTATAATGTTATATCTTCGCTCACAGCGGCATTTAGTTGTAGTTATTTTTGTGAAGAATGTCATGTTCCATTTAATTCGAAAAAGGCTCATAGATGCGGAGGAACATGTTCAGGATGTCAACAGTCGCCTCGTTGTTCCGGTGATGAATTATCGATAAAGTGCGACTCATGTAAAAGGTTCTTTCGCGGACAAACATGTTTAGAAAACCATTATCAATACCGAATATGTGAAAAAATCCGTCGATGTGAGGAATGTTTTAAAATCGTGCCTACCAACAGGTTACATACCTGTGGAGAAGTCTTTTGCAAAATTTGTAATAAACAGAATCCTTCCGGTCATCTTTGCTACATACAAAAACACACTAAGGCACCCCCGGTCAAGGATTTTCTGTTTATTTTTTATGATCTCGAAACCACCCAAGAAGTATCTCGCCAAAAAGTTCTTCCCAGAAATGACAAGGAAGATATTGTAACGTCCTTTCTTCACGAACCAAATCTTTGTGTATTGAACCAGCGTTGTTTCAGTTGTATTAAGGAGCAACAACTTTATTACTGCCAAACTTGCGGGTTCAGGCAAAAAATTATCAGCGATAATAAAGTTATTCCTACATTTATGGATCATGTTCTCCAAATTCGCAAAAAATTCAAACATGTTTTTGTTATCGCACATAACGGAGGAGGTTTCGATCATCAATTCGTACTCAATTGCATTCTAACAAACACAGATTTCACTCCTGATCTCATCATGAGGGGTACTAAGTTGATATCCATGACTGTTGGTAACGTGAAATTTCTCGATTCGTTAAATTATTTCAACATGGCCCTTTCTAAATTGCCTAAGGCATTTGGTTTTGCAGAGCTGTCAAAAGGTTATTTTCCCCATCTCTTCAATTGCTCGGCAAACAAAAATTATGTCGGACCTATCCCTGCTCTCAAGTTTTACGATCCGGATAATTTAAAAGACGAAAAAGCAAGGAATGAAATGGTAAAGTGGCATTCTGAAATGGTAGCGCAGAACTACGTTTTCGACTTCCAAAATGAAATTGTACAGTACTGTGTATCGGATGTAGATATTCTGACACAGTCATGTCTAAAGTTTAGAGAGATGTTGATTGAGGAAACCGGTGTATGTCCATTTATGGAGGCGGTGACAATAGCATCAGCATGTAATATAGTGTATAGAAGAAATTTTCTTCAGCCAAACACCATCGGAATAATTCCAAAGGGAGGATACCGAATGCGAAACAATCAATCAAAACTGGCCATAAAGTGGTTGGTACTGGAGGAAAAAAGTAGAAACATAAACATACAACATGCTGCAAAGGGAGAAGAGGCCCGCGTGGGTGGGGTGAAGGTAGATGGTTACAGTCCAGATACCAAACAGATATTTGAATTTGAAGGATGCTACTACCATGGATGCCCTCAATGTTTCACGCATCAGAGAGATATACCTCTAAAAGAAGAACCAACGGAAACACTGAATTCACGTTACGAAGCGACTATGGCTAAAAATGCAAGATTAAAGTCTTTAGGATTTGAGGTTACCGTAATGTGGGAATGCGAATTTAAGAATCGATTGGCTGAAAACATGAAATTACAGCATTACGCCGAAAATCATCCTCTTGTTTTGCATGAACCTCTAGATCCTAGAGATGCGTTTTACGGTGGTCGTACAGGAAACTCCTGCAAGTATTACAAGATTCAAGGTAATGAAAAGATAAAATACGTGGATGTGTGCTCCCTCTACCCATGGGTTTGTAAGTATGGAAAATTCCCTGTAGGACATCCGAAAGTATTTGTAGGAAAAGAATGTCCCATATTAACAGATATTTCTGGACTTGTTAAATGTAAGGTGCTACCTCCTACTGACTTATTTCATCCTGTGTTACCTCAGAAAATGAATAATAGGCTCATGTTTGTTCTGTGTAGACAGTGCGGAGAGAACCTCAACGGTGGAGAATGTGTGCACTCTGAGGATGAGCGTGCTTTATCGGGGACGTGGGTCGTTGAAGAGGTAGTGAAAGCAATTGAGATGGGGTACCAGCTTATCGAGGTATACGAGGTATGGGCATACGATACTGTTCAATTTAAGAAAGGTACTGAAGAAGGGTTGTTTACGGCTATGATGAATAAATTCATAAAGGTGAAACAAGAATCATCTGGTTGGCCCCAGGCTTTTCAATCTCAGACTGAAGGAGATAGGTACATTGAGCAGTTTTTTGAAAGAGAAGATATTTTACTAGAATTTTCTAAAATAGTTGATAATCCAGGTTTAAGGTCTCTAGCAAAGTTAATACTAAACTCATTTTGGGGTAAGTTTGGCCAGCGGGAGAACCAACCTAAAACATCAATTATCAACGAGCCATCAGATTTCTTTAATTTAATGTCATGCCCTTCAAAGCACATCAATACTGTACTACCTGTCAATGAAAATACATTGATTGTCAATTGGGAGTACAGGGAAGAAGCTTATGATTCATTAGCCACTGTAAATGTAGTGGTGGCTTCATTTGTCACAGCTCAAGCTAGAATGAAGCTATATAGCTATCTAGAGGTACTTCAGGAGCGATGCCTGTACTATGATACAGATTCCTGTATTTACGTATCAAGACCTGGAGAGAACGATATACCTACAGGCGATTTTATCGGTGAAATGACAGATGAATTAGAAAAAGACGGGGCTGGCTCGTATATCACAGAGTTTGTGTCTGGAGGGCCTAAAAATTATAGTTATAAGTTGTGGTCTAACAGAGATCAGACATTTAAAACTGTTTGCAAGGTTAAAGGAATATCTCTCACCTACGAAGCGTCTCGTATTATCAACTTTGACACAATCAAAGATATGGTTTTAAATATAGACGAACCTATTTACGTTATGTCTAAACAGATCAGGCGAACACAGGAGCATGAAGTTATCACTCTACCTTGCAAGAAAAAGTATCAGCTAAATTCTTTAAAGCGAAAGTTTCTACCAGATTACAGCTCAGTGCCATTTGGATACAAAAAAATTAAAACATAATTATTCTATGGCTCATGAAATGATATTGTATCTTACTTGCCGTATTGTAAAGACAATTTTTGTTACTGATGTTGATTATTGTGGGCAAATGCAGTGTTTATTTGTGAGATTTGACCAATAAAATGATACGATATGATATATCCTTCATAAGTTTATCCCAACCACTCCCTTGTTTATCCCATCCTTTGAGAGAGTGGAAAGACCTCGCACTCATGATTAAATCCCCGCGTCCATTGGAATTTTATGGAGTGGTGTAGTATAAACAGTGCGTGCTGGGAAACCACAGTTTTCAACATAATATTTCTGAAAAGGTGCATCAGCTTTTTAATTAAATAGATGAAATACTGTTATTTCTGACCAAGAATGAGCAGGTGTCTTCTAAGTATGGGGGAGGGGTTGTCACTGGCAAAACAAAAGAGGCAATGCTACTCCAACGAAATAATGAACTGTCTTTATTAACTTAGAGACCGATGTTCGTGCTGTTGGAGAATGTTAAAAAATTAAAAAAAAGATAAGAGAAAAGACAAAAATAGAAGAAGATTAAAAACAAACGTATATAAAAGAAAATTGATATGTATACTCCTCTACCGAATTAGAAAAGACCCATTACTAGTCAAACTGGTGAACACTTCCAGCTACTGAACTGTTCCTAATAACCTGGGGTCTGGCATTCATGCAGCTGGACTGTTTAACATTCGTATATTGCTGGATGGCACCTGCTAAACTTACAGATGAACAGATTCTAAAATCAAAGGTTGTATTGCAATGGATATTGCACAAAGAGAGATTGTAATCCAGGTGCGCATAACCACTCTTAACAATAAATAGGAAACTAGACACGTGTGGGCGTGTGTGTGTATGTGCATGGGCTTTCCACTTTATCATCCTTTTATCCTGAGGGAGGCGTGCTTAACCTCCTCGTGGTCTCCCTTGGACAGCTTTTGCTGACTGATAAGCACATATTCCTTTTTTTGTCCATCTATATATCGCCCCGCTTTCCTTACACATTATTTAATATAACAACTATACCAGGTTGACTGGGACCCCCATATGACGTTCGTCTGGATCTATCTATTTAACATAAAATAGAAAAAGAGAATTGATTAACCAAAAAATTGTAGTTTGACCAGAGCTTTAAGGGGTCCGTCAACGTAGAGTTTTTTCTCGGATATGTCTCCATGTATATTTAAGATCCCTATCATTAACAGAAAGCGTTACACTACCATCCGACTCACACCCATAAAGCAGAGTCAGACCAGTCGATGATCGCCGATCGAGACACCCGAAAGACAAATTTCAGAATACTGGACACTCAATACAGTGGCCTAATAATATACGATCGAGTAAGTCCACTCGACGCCGACCGAAGAGACTGTACTATACGACCAAGCCAGGCCATACGATGATGAACGATACAGAATCCTCGACGACATAATAATAAAACTCAAACATCAGAAAACGTAAAAATTATTACAAGACGTTGTCTAATGCTATACGAACAAAAGCAAACTACGCCACGACGATCGGTGTAGACTCCTCTACGAGGCGTCGCTTATTGCTATATTACCGAGTCAAACCAACCTAGGATGATCGACCGAGATTCCTCGACGACCTCATCATGAAACACAATCTTCAAACACTGGATACTTACTACAACCCATAGCTTATTGCTATACGACCTTGGCAGACCACTCGACGCTGATCAACCGAGGTTCCTCCATGGCCGGATCATGAAACACAACCTTTAAATACTGGATGTCTTCTACAGCTCGTAGCTCGTTGCTATACAACCGTGTCACACCACTCTAAGATAGCCAACCGAGATTCCTCGACGACCTCATCATGAAATACAACCTTCAGATACTGGATGCCTACTACAGCCCTTAACTCATTGCCATACGGCCGAGTCAGATCATTTGACAATGATCGACCAAGATTCCTCGACGACCCGATCATGCAACGTAGTCTTCAAATACTGAATATTTACTACAGGCCTTAACTCATTGATGTAAAACCGAGTCCGACCGCTTGACGACGACCGATGAAGACACATCCCTCCGATGACAAGATCGTACAACATTAACTGAACAACTGCTACAAAGGTATCGCATATTGCTATACGACCGAGTCAGACCACTCGACGATAATCGACCGAGATTCCGCGACGACCTCATCATGAAACGCAATCTTCAAATACTGGCTACCTACCTACTCCACCCCGTAGCTCACTGCTGTACGACTGAGTCAGACCACTTGACGCCCGACTGCGAGCCGCATGCCGGTGCTGTCTGTCTTATTCACCCTTATTTCATTTCTTGCAAACGTTCGGTACATGGCTTCGTAGCCTAGTGGTAGCGGGTTTGGCTTTTAGGCGGGCGGTCGGGGTTCAAGCCACCGGTACAGCAGAGGTATTTTCTTTACTGCATATGGGGCAAATATTATTTAAAATCATGGGGAGTAGCGTGCGGGTATCTGACCAAGCGCTGGAGGCTGGAGGATACCTCACCAAGCGTGGGCGGTGCCGTTTGCTTTTCACATCACCGCCCCCACGACAATTAAAACTTTCCCACGGTCTCCAAGAATTTCCCACGGTCATTAAATTATTCCCACGGCCGCCAAAATTTTCCCACGGTCTGTCAGGTCGGTCGTCAATAATATGCTAATTAGGGTCGCATGTCAAAGAAATTTCTCATAAATCACACATCAAAGGTGCCGCCGTTTCCCACGGTCATTAAAATTTTCCCACGGTCTCCAAAATTTTCCCACGCCAAACTGCCCCACCTCCTACTGTTTTCTATTGTTTAGCGCTGTTATCTGCCTGCTTTCTGTTGTTATGCTCTGTTTTCTGTTCTATTTGGTTGTATTCGGTCGTTTTCTGCCGTTTACAGCCGTTATCTGCTTGCTTTCTGCTGTTATGCGCTGTTTCCTGTTCTATTCGGTTGTATTTGGACGTTTCCTATCTTTTGCAGTTGTTATCTGCTCGCTTTCTCGTGTTTTTAGCTGTTTTCTGCTCTTTTCTGTTGTACTCGGCTGTATTTAGTCGTTTTCTATTGTTTCCCGCTGTTATCTGCTTGCTTTTTGTCGTTTTGAGTTATTTTTGACTCTATTCGGTTGTATTTGGTCATTTTCTACCGTTTACGGTTGTTATCTGCTTGATTTCTGTTGTTTTAAGAGCTGTTTTCTGTTATTTTCGGTTGTATTCTGCTGTGTTTAGTCGTTTTCTGTTGTTTAGCGCTGTTATCTGCCTGCTTTCTGTTGTTATGCTCTGTTCTCTGTTCTATTCGGTTGTATTTGGTCGTTTTCTACCGTTTACAGTTGTTATCTGCTCGATTTGTGTTGTTCTTAGCTGTTTTCTGTTCTTTTCTTGTTGTATTCGGCTGAATTTAGTCATTTTCTATTGTTTAGCGCTCTTATCTGCCTGCTTTCTGTTGTTGTGCTCTGTTTTCTGTCCTATTTGGTTGTATTCGGTCGTTTTCTACCGTTTACAGCCGTTATCTGCTTGCTTTCTGTTGTTCTAAGAGCTGTTTTCTGTTATTTTCAGTTGTATTCCGCTGTGTTTAGTCGTTTTCTGTTGTCTAGCGCTGCTATCTTCTTACTTTCTGTCGTTTTTAGCCGGATTTGGCTCTATTCGGTTGTATTTGGTCATTTTTCTACCGTTTACGGTGGTTATCTGCCTGCTTTCTGTTGTTTTTAGCTGTTTTCTACTCATTCTGGTTGTATTCGGCTGTGTTCAGTCGTTTTCTGCTGTCTCCCGCTGTTCTCTGCTTCCTTTCTGTCGTTTTGAGTTAGTATTGACCCTATTCGGTTGTATTTGGTCGTTTTCTCTACCGTTTACAGTTGTTACCCTGCTTGATTTCTGCTGTCTTTAGCTATTTTCGGTTCTTTTCTTGCTGTATTCGGCTGAATTTAGTCGTTTTTTGTTGTTTAGCGCTGTTATCTGCTTGCTTTCTGCTGTTATGCGCTGTGTTTTGTTCTATTCGGTTGTATTTTGACGTCTCCTATCTTCTGCAGTCGTTATCTGCTCGCTTTCCTCTTGTTTTTAGCTGTTTTCTGCTCTTTTTTGTTGTATTCGGCTGTGTTTATTCGTTTTCTATTTTTTCCCGCTGTTATCTGCTTGCTTTCTGTCGTTTTTTAGCTGGTTTTGACTATATTGGGTTGTATTTGGCCGTTTTCTACCGTTTCCAGTTGTTATCTGCCTGCTCTCTGTTGCTTTTAGCTGTTTTCTGCTCATTTTGGTTGTATTCGGCTGTGTTTAGTCGTTTTCTGCTGTTTCCCGCTGTTATCTGCTTGCTTTCTGTCGTTTTGAGTTAGTTTTTGACCCCATTCGGTTGTATTTGGCCGTTTTCTTCTGCCGTTTACAGTTGTTATATGCTTGATTTCTGTTGTTTTTAGCTATTTTCTCTTCTTTTCTTGTTGTATTCGGCTGAATTTAGTCGTTTTCTATTGTTTAGCGCTGTTACCTGCCCGCTTTCTGTTGTTACGCTCTGTTTTCTGTTCTATTTAGTTGTATGCGGGCCGTTTTCTACCGTTTGCAGCCGTTATCTGCTTGCTTTCTGTTGTTTTGAGAGCTGTTTTCTGTTATTTTCGGATGTATTCGGCTGTGTTTAGTTGTTTTCTGTTGTTTAGCGCTATTATCTGCCTGCTTTCTGTCGTTTTGAGTCAGTTTTGGCTCTATTCGGTTGTATTTGGTCGTTTTCTACCGTTTACAGTTGTTATCTGCTCGATTTCTGTTGTTTTTAGCTGTTTTCTGTTCTTTTCTTGTTGTATTCGGCTGAATTTAGTCATTTTCTATTGTTTAGCGCTGCTATCTGCCTGCTTTCTGTTGTTGTGCTCTGTTTTCTGTTCTATTTGGTTGTATTCGGTAGTTTTCTACCGTTTACAGCCGTTATCTGCTTGCTTTCTGTTGTTCTAAGAGCTGTTTTCTGTTATTTTCAGTTGTATTCCGCTGTGTTTAGTCGTTTTTCTGTTGTCTAGCGCTGTTATCTTCTTACTTTCTGCCGTTTTTAGCCGGATTTGGCTCTATTCGGTTGTATTTGGTCATTTTCTACCGTTTACAGCTGTTATCTGACTGCTTTCTGTTGTTTTTAGCTGTTTTCTACGCATTTTGGTTGTATTCGGCTGTGTTTAGTCGATTTCTGCTGTTTCCCGCTGTTATCAGCTTGCTTTCTGTCGTTTTGAGTTAGTTTTGACCCTATTCGGTTGTATTTGGTCGTTTTCTACCGTCTACAGTTGTTATCTGCTCGATTTCTGTTGTTTTTAGCTGTTTTTCTGTTCTTTTCTTGTTGTATTCGGCTGAATTTAGTCATTTTCTATTGTTTGGCGCTGTTATCTGCCCGCTTTCTGTTGTTATGCTCTGTTTTCTGTTCTATTTAGTTGTATGCGGCCGTTTTTCTACCGTTTACAGCCTTTACCTGCCTGCTTTCTGTTGTTCTAAGAGCTGTTTTCTGTTATTTTCAGTTGTATTCCGCTGTGTTTAGTCGTTTTCTGTTGTCTAGCGCTGTTATCTTCTTACTTTCTGCCGTTTTTAGCCGGATTTGGCTCTATTCGGTTGTATTTGGTCATTTTCTACCGTTTACAGCTGTTATCTGACTGCTTTCTGTTGTTTTTTAGCTGTTTTCTACTCATTTTGGTTGTATTCGGCTGTGTTTAGTCGTTTTCTGCTGTTTCCCGCTGTTATCTGCTTGCTTTCTGTCGTTTTGAGTTAGCTTTGACCCTATTCGGTTGCATTTGGTCGTTTTCTACCGTTTACAGTTGTTATCTGCTCGATTTCTGTTGTTTTTAGTTGTTCTCTGTTCTTTTCTTGCTGTATTCGGCTGAATTTAGTCGTTTTCTATTGTTTAGCGCTTTTATCTGCCTTCTTTCTGTTGTTATGCTCTATTTTCTGTTCTATTTGGTTGTATTCAGTCGTTTTCTACCGTTTACAGCCGCTATCTGCTTGCTTTCTGTCGTTTTGAGAGCTGTATTCTGTTATTTTCGGATGTATTCGGCTGTGTTTAGTCCGTTTTCTGTTGTTTAGCGCTGTTATCTGCCTGCTTTCTGTTGTTATGCTCTGTTTTCTGTTCTATTCGGTTGTATTTGGTCGTTTTGTACCGTTTACAGTTGTTATCTGATTGATTTCTGTTGTTTTTTAGCTATTTTCTGTTCTTTTCTTGTTGTATTCGGCTGAATTTAGTCGTTTTCTATTGTTTAGCGCTGTTATCTGCCCGCTTTCTGTTGTTATGCTCTGTTTTCTGTTCTATTCGGTTGTATTTGGTCGTTTTGTACCGTTTACAGTTGTTATCTGCTTGATTTCTGTTGTTTTTAGATGTTTTCTGTTCTTTTCTTGTTGTATCCGGCTGAATTTAGTCATTTTCTATTGTTTAGCGCTGCTATCTGCCTGCTTTCTGTTGTTATGCTCTGTTTTCTGTTCTATTTGGTTGTATTTGGTCATTTTCTACCGTTTACAGCCGTTATCTGCTTGCTTTCTGTTGTTCTAAGAGCTGTTTTCTGTTATTTTCGGATGTATTCGGGTGTGTTTAGTCGTTTTCTGTTGTTTAGCGCTGTTATCTGCTTACTTTCTGTCGTTTTTAGCTGGATTTGACTCTATTCGGTTGTATTTGTTCATTTTCTACCGTTTACAGCTGTTATCTGCCTGCTTCCTGTTGTTTTTAGCTGTTTTCTACTCATTCTGGTTGTATTCGGCTGTGTTTAGTCGTTTTCTGCCGTTTCCCCGCTGTTTATCTGCTTGCTTTCTGTCGTTTTGAGTTAGTTTTGAGCCTATTCGGTTGTATTTGGTCGTTTTCTACCGTTTGCAGTTGTTATCTGCTTGATTTCTGTTATTTTGAGAGCTGTTTTCTGTTATTTTCGGATGTATTCGGCTGTGTTTAGTCGTTTTCTGTTGTTTAGCGCTGTTATCTGCTTGCTTTCTGTCGTTTTGAGTCAGTTTTGGCTCTATTCGGTTGTATTTGGTCGTTTTCTACCGTCTACAGTTGTTATCTGCTCGATTTCTGTTGTTTTTAGCTGTTTTCTGTTCTTTTCTTGTTCTATCCGGCTGAATTTAGTCATTTTCTATTGTTTAGCGCTGCTATCTGCCTGCTTTCTGTCGTTATGCTCTGTTTTTCTGTTCTATTTGGTTGTATTCGGTCGTTTTCTACCGTTTGCAGCCGTTATCTGCTTGCTTTCTGTTGTTCTAAGAGCTGTTTTCTGTTATTTTCGGATGTACTCATCTGTGTTTAGTCGTTTTCTGTTGTTTAGCGCTGTTATCTGCTTACTTTCTGTCGTTTTTAGCTGGATTTGACTCTATTCGGTTGTATTTGTTCATTTTCTACCGTTTACAGCTGTTATCTGCCTGCTTTCTGTTGTTTTTAGCTGTTTTCTACTCATTTTGGTTGTATTCGGCTGCGTTTAGTCGTTTTCTGCTGTTTCCCACTGTTATCTGCTTGCTTTCTGTCGTTTTGAGCTAGTTTTGACCCTATTCGGTTGTGTTTGGTCGTTTTGTACCGTTTACAGTTGTTATCTGCTTGATTTCTGTTGTTTTTAGCTATTTTCTGTTCTTTTCCTTGTTGTATTCGGCTGAATTTAGTCGTTTTCTGTTGTTTAGCGCTGTTATCTGCCTGCTTTCTGTTGTTATGCTCTGTT
>CATOUR010000381.1:0-43071 GCA_951848785.1 Callosobruchus maculatus
CGACCAAATACAACCGAATAGAGTCAAAAATAACTCAAAACGACAAAAAGCAAGCAGATAACAGCGGGAAACAATAGAAAACGACTAGATACAGCCGAGTACAACAGAAAAGAGCAGAAAACAGCTAAAAACACGAGAAAGCGAGCAGATAACAACTGCAAAAGATAGGAAGCATCCAAATACAACCGAACAGAACAGGAAACAGCGCATAACAGCAGAAAGCAAGCAGATAACAGCGCTGAAGAACAGAAAACGACTAAACACAGCGGAATACAACCGAAAATCACGGAAAGCAGCTCTCAAAACAACAGAAAGCAAGCAGATAACGGCTGTAAACGGCAGAAAACGCCCGAATACAAACAAACAGAACAGAAATCAGAGCATAACAACAGAAAGCAGGCAGATAACAGCGCTAAACAATAGAAAATGACTAAATTCAGCCGAATACAACAAGAAAAGAACAGAAAACAGCTAAAAACAACAGAAATCGAGCAGATAACAATTATAAACGGTACCAAACGACCAAATACAACCGAGTAGAACAGAAAACAGAGCATAACAACAGAAAGCAGGCAGATAACAGCGCTAAACAACAGAAAACGACTAAATTCAGCCGAATACAACAAGAAAAGAACAGAAAACAGCTAAAAACAACAGAAAGCAGGCAGATAACAGCTGTAAACGGTAGAAAATGACCAAATACAACCGAATAGAGCCAAATCCGGCTAAAAACGACAGAAAGTAAGCAGATAACAGCGCTAGACAACAGAAAACGACTAAACACAGCGGAATACAACCGAAAATAACAGCAAACAGCCCTTAAAACAACAGAAATCAAGCAGATAACAACCGTAAACGGTAGAAAACGACCAAATACAACCGAATAGAGTCAAAAATAACTCAAAACGACAAAAGGCAAGCAGATAACAGCGGGAAACAATAGAAAACGACTAAATACAGCCGAGTACAACAGAAAAGAGCAGAAAACAGCTAAAAACACGAGAAAGCGAGCAGATAACAACTGCAAAAGATAGGAAGCGTCCAAATACAACCGAATAGAACAGGAAACAGCGCATAACAGCAGAAAGCAAGCAGATAACAGCGCTGAACAACAGAAAACGACTAAACATAGCGGAATACATCCGAAAATAACAGAATACAGCTCTCAAAACGACAGAAAGCAAGCAGATAATGGCTGTAAACGGCAGAAAACGACTGAACACAATCAAATAGAACAGAAAACAGAGCATAACAACAGAAAGAAGGCAGATCAAAGCGCTAAACAATAGAAAACGACTATATTCAGCCGAATACAACAAGAAAAGAACAGAAAACAGCTAAAAACAACAGAATAACAACTGCAAACGGTAGAAAACGACCAAATACAACCGAATAGGGTCTAAACTAACTCAAAACGACAGAAAGCAAGCAGATAACGGCTGTAAACGGTAGAAAATGACCGAATACAACCGAATAGAGACAAATCCGGCTAAAAACGACAGAAAATAAGAAGATAACAGCGCTAGACAACAGAAAACGACTAAACGCAAAGGAATACAACCAAAATGAGTAGAAAACAGCTAAAAACAACAGAAAGCAGGCAGATAACAGCTGTAAACGGTAGAAAATGACCAAATACAACCGAATAGAGTCAAATGCAGCTAAAAACAACAGAAAGTAAGCAGACAACAGCGCTAAACAACAGAAAACGGCTAAATACAGCGGAATACAACTGAAAATAACAGAAAACAGCTCTCAAAACAACAGAAAGTAAGCAGATAACGGCTTGTAAATGGTAGAAAACGACCGAATACAACCAAATAGAACAGAAAACAGAGCATAGCAACAGAAAGCAGGCAGATAACGGCGCTAAACAATAGAAAACGACTAAATTCAGCCGAATACAACAAGAAAAGGACAGAAAACAGCTAAGAACAACAGAAATCAAGCAGATAACAACTGTAAATGGTACAAAACGACCAAATACAACCGAATAGAGTCAAAACCAACGCAAAACGACAGAAAGCAAGCAGATAACGGCTGTAAACGCTAGAAAGCGACAGAATACAACCAAATAGAACAGAAAACAGAGCATAACAACAGGAAGCGGGCAGATAACAGCGCTAAACAATAGAAAACGACTAAATTCAGCCGAATACAACAAGAAAAGAACAGAAAATAGCTAAAAACAACAAAAAGCAGGCAGATAACAGCTGCAAACGGTAGAAAATGACCAAATACAACCGAATAGAGTCAAATCCAGCTAAAAACGACAGAAAGTAAGCAGATAACAGCGCTAGACAACAGAAAACCACTAAACACAGCGGAATACAACTGAAAATAACAGAAAACAGCTCCTAGAACAACAGAAAGCAAGCAGATAACGGCTGTAAACGGTAGAAAACGACCGAATACAACCAAATAGAACAGAAAACAGAGCATAACAACAGAAAGCAGGCAGATAACAGCGCCAAAAAATAGAAAATGACTAAATTCAGCCGAATACAACAAGAAAAGAACAGAAAATAGCGAAAAACAACAGAAATCAAGCAGATAACAACTGTAAACGGTACAAAACGACCAAATACAACCGAATAGAACAGAAAACAGAGCATAACAACAGAAAGCAGGCAGATAACAGCGCTAAACAACAGAGAACGACAAAACACAGCCGAATACATCCGAAAATAACAGAAAACAGCTCTCAAAACAACAGAAAGCAAGCAGATAACGGCTGTAAACGGTAGAAAACGACTGAATACAACCAAATAGAACAGAAAACAGGGCACAACAACAGAAAGAAGGCAGATAAAAGCGCTAAACAATAAAAAACGACTAAATTCAGCCGAATACAACAAGAAAAGAACAGAAAACAGCTAAAAACAACAGAAATCGAGTAGATAACAACTGTAAACGACAGAAAACGACCAAATACAACCGAATAGAGCCAAAACCGACAGAAAGCAAGCAGATAACAGCGCTAAACAAGAGAAAACGACTAAGCACAGCCGAATACATCCGAAAATAACAGAAAACAGCTCTCAAAGCAACAGAAAGCAAGCAGATAACGGCTGTAAACGGTAGGAAACGGCCGAATACAACTAAATAGAACAGAAAACAGAGCATTACAACAGAAAGCGGGCAGATAGCAGCGCTAAACAATAGAAAACGACTAAATTCAGCCGAATGCAACAAGAAAAGAACAGAAAATAGCTAAAAACAACAGAAATCAAGCAGATAACAACTGCAAACGGTAGAAAACGACCAAATACAACCGAATAGGGTCAAAACTAAGTCAAAACGACAGAAAGCAAGCAGATAACAGCGGGAAACAGCAGAAAACGACTCAACACAGCCGAATACAACCAGAATGAGTAGAAAACAGCTAAAAACAACAGAAAGCAGGCAGATAACAGCTGTAAACGGTAGAAAATGAACAAACACAACCGAACGGAACAGAAAACAGAGCATAACAACAGAAAGCAGGCAGATAACAGCGCTAAACAACAGAAAACGACTAAACACAGCCGAATACATCCGAAAATAACAGAATACAGCACCCAAAACTACAGAAAGCAAGCAGATAACGGATGTAAACGGTAGAAAACGACAGAATACAACCAAGTAGAACAGAAAACAGAGCATAACAACAGAAAGAAGGCAGATAAACGCGCTAAACAATAGAAAACGACTAAATTCAGCCGAATACAACAAGAAAAGAACAGAAAACAGCTAAAAACAACAGAAAGCAGGCAGATAACAGCTGTAAACGGTAGAAAATGACCAAATACAACCGAATAGAGCCAAATCCGGCTAAAAACGACAGAAAGTAAGCAGATAACAGCGCTAGACAACAGAAAACGACAAAACACAGCGGAATACAACCGAAAATAACAGAAAACAGCTCTTAGAACAACAGAAAGCAAGCAGATGACGGCTGTAAACCGTAGAAAACGGCCGCATACAACTAAATAGAACAGAAAGCAGAGCATAACAACAGAACGCGGGCAGATAACAGCGCTAAACAACAGAAAACGACTAAACACAGCGGAATACGACCGAAAATAACAGCAAACAGCTCTTAAAACAACAGAAATCAAGCAGATAACAACCGTAAACGGTAGAAAACGACCAAATACAACCGAATAGAGTCAAAAATAACTCAAAACGACAAAAAGCAAGCAGATAACAGCGGGAAACAATAGAAAACGACTAAATACAGCCGAGTACAACAGAAAAGAGCAGAAAACAGCTAAAAACACGAGAAAGCGAGCAGATAACAACTGCAAAAGATAGGAAGCATCCAAATACAACCGAACAGAACAGAAAACAGCGCATAACAGCAGAAAGCAAGCAGATAACAGCGCTGAAGAACAGAAAACGACTAAACACAGCGGAATACAACCGAAAATCACGGAAAACAGCTCTCAAAACAACAGAAAGCAAGCAGATAACGGCTGTAAACGGCAGAAAACGCCCGAATACAAACAAACAGAACAGAAATCAGAGCATAACAACAGAAAGCAGGCAGATAACAGCGCTAAACAATAGAAAATGACTAAATTCAGCCGAATACAACAAGAAAAGAACAGAAAACAGCTAAAAACAACAGAAATCAAGCAGATAACAACTATAAACGGTACCAAACGACCAAATACAACCGAGTAGAACAGAAAACAGAGCATAACAACAGAAAGCAGGCAGATAACAGCGCTAAACAACAGAAAACGACTAAACACAGCCGAATACATCCGAAAATAACAGAACACAGCACCCAAAACTACAGAAAGCAAGCAGATAACGGCTGTAAACGGTAGAAAACGACAGAATACAACCAAATAGAACAGATAACAGAGCATAACAACAGAAAGAAGGCAGATAAACGCGCTAAACAATAGAAAACGACTAAATTCAGCCGAATACAACAAGAAAAGAACAGAAAACAGCTAAAAACAACAGAAAGCAGGCAGATAACAGCTGTAAACGGTAGAAAATGACCAAATACAACCGAATAGAGCCAAATCCGGCTAAAAACGACAGAAAGTAAGCAGATAACAGCGCTAGACAACAGAAAACGACTAAACACAGCGGAATACAACCGAAAATAACAGCAAACAGCCCTTAAAACAACAGAAATCAAGCAGATAACAACCGTAAACGGTAGAAAACGACCAAATACAACCGAATAGAGTCAAAAATAACTCAAAACGACAAAAGGCAAGCAGAATAACAGCGGGAAACAATAGAAAACGACTAAATACAGCCGAGTACAACAGAAAAGAGCAGAAAACAGCTAAAAACACGAGAAAGCGAGCAGATAACAACTGCAAAAGATAGGAAGCGTCCAAATACAACCGAATAGAACAGGAAACAGCGCATAACAGCAGAAAGCAAGCAGATAACAGCGCTGAACAACAGAAAACGACTAAACATAGCGGAATACAACCGAAAATAAAGGAAAACAGCTCTCAAAACAACAGAAAGCAAGCAGATAACGGCTGTAAACGGCAGAAAACGCCCGAATACAAACAAATAGAACAGAAATCAGAGCATAACAACAGAAAGCAGGCAGAATGCAACAAGAAAAGAACAGAAAATAGCTAAAAACAACAGAAATCAAGCAGATAACAACTGCAAACGGTACAAAACGACCAAATACAACCGACTAGAACAGAAAACAGAGCATAACAACAGAAAGCAGGGAGATAACAGCGCTAAACAACAGAAAACGACTAAACACAGCCGAATACATCCGAAAATAACAGAATACAGCTCTCAAAACGACAGAAAGCAAGCAGATAACGGCTGTAAACGGCAGAAAACGACTGAATACAATCAAATAGAACAGAAAACAGAGCATAACAACAGAAAGAAGGCAGATAAAAGCGCTAAACAATAGAAAACGACTATATTCAGCCGAATACAACAAGAAAAGAACAGAAAACAGCTAAAAACAACAGAAATCGAGCAGATAACAACTGCAAACGGTAGAAAACGACCAAATACAACCGAATAGGGTCTAAACTAACTCAAAACGACAAAAAGCAAGCAGATAACGGCTGTAAACGGTAGAAAATGACCGAATACAACCGAATAGAGACAAATCCGGCTAAAAACGACAGAAAGTAAGAAGATAACAGCGCTAGACAACAGAAAACGACTAAACGCAGCGGAATACAACTGAAAATAACAGAAAACGGCTCTTAGAACAACAGAAAGCAAGCAGATAACGGCTGTACACGATAGAAAACGACCGAATACAACCAAATAGAACAGAAAACAGAGCATAACAACAGAAAGCAGGTAGATAGCAGCGCTAAACAATAGAAAACGACTAAATTCAGCCGAATACAACAAGAAAAGAACAGAAAACAGCTAAAAACAACAGAAATCGAGCAGATGACAACTGTAAACGGTAGAAAACGACCAAATACAACCGAATAGAGCCAAAACTGACTCAAAACGACAGAAAGCAAGCAGATAGCAGCGCGAAACAGCAGAAAACGACTAAACACAGCCGAATACATCCGAAAATAACAGAAAACAGCTCTCAAAACAACAGAAAGCAAGCAGATAACGGCTGCAAACGGTAGAAAACGGCCGCATACAACTAAACAGAACAGAAAACAGAGCACAACAACAGAAAGCGGGCAGGTAACAGCGCTAAACAATAGAAAACGACTAAATTCAGCCGAATACAACAAGAAAAGAAGAGAAAATAGCTAAAAACAACAGAAATCAAGCAGATAACAACTGTAAACGATAGAAAACGACCAAATACAAGCGATTGGGGTCAGAACTAACTCAAAACGACAGAAAGCAAGCAGATAACAGCGGGAAACAGCAGAAAACGACTAAACACAGCCGAATACAACCAAAATGAGTAGAAAACAGCTAAAAACAACAGAAAGCAGGCAGATAACAGCTGCAAACGGTAGAAAATGACCAAATACAACCGAATAGAGCCAAATCCGGCTAAAAACGACAGAAAGTAAGCAGATAACAGCGCTAGACAACAGAAAACCACTAAACACAGGCGGAATACAACTGAAAATAACAGAAAACAGCTCTTAGAACAACAGAAAGCAAGCAGATAACGGCTGTAAACGGTAGAAAACGACCGAATACAACCAAATAGAACAGAAAACAGAGCATAACAACAGAAAGCAGGCAGATAACAGCGCTAAACAATAGAAAATGACTAAATTCAGCCGAATACAACAAGAAAAGAACAGAAAACAGCTAAAAACAACAGAAATCAAGCAGATAACAACTGTAAACGGTACAAAACGACCAAATACAACCGAATAGAACAGAAAACAGAGCATAACAACAGAAAGCAGGCAGATAACAGCGCTAAACAACAGAAAACGACAAAACACAGCCGAATACATCCGAAAATAACAGAAAACAGCTCTCAAAACAACAGAAAGCAAGCAGATAACGGCTGTAAACGGTAGGAAACGGCCGCATACAACTAAATAGAACAGAAAACAGAGCATAACAACAGAAAGCGGGCAGATAACAGCGCTAAACAATAGAAAACGACTAAATTCAGCCGAATACAACAAGAAAAGAACAGAAAATAGCTAAAAACAACAGAAATCAAGCAGATAACAACTGTAAACGATAGAAAACGACCAAATACAACCGAATAGGGTCATAACCAACTCAAAACGACAGAAAGCAAGCAGATAACAGCGGGAAACAGCAGAAAACGACTAAACACAGCCGAATACAACCAAAATGAGTAGAAAACAGCTAAAAACAACAGAAAGCAGACAGATAACAGCTGCAAACGGTAGAAAATGACCAAATACAACCGAATAGAGCCAAATCCGGCTAAAAACGACAGAAAGTAAGCAGATAACAGCGCTAGACAACAGAAAACCACTAAACACAGGCGGAATACAACTGAAAATAACAGAAAACAGCTCTTAGAACAACAGAAAGCAAGCAGATAACGGCTGTAGACGGTAGAAAACGACCGAATACAACCAAATAGAACAGAAAACAGAGCATAACAACAGAAAGCAGGCAGATAACAGCGCTAAACAATAGAAAACGACTAAATTCAGCCGAATACAACAAGAAAAGAACAGAAAATAGCTAAAAACAACAAAAAGCAGGCAGATAACAGCTGTAAACGGTAGAAAATGACCAAATACAACCGAATAGAGCCAAATCCAGCTAAAAACGACAGAAAGTAAGCAGATAACAGCGCTAAGCAACAGAAAACGACTAAATACAGAGGAATACAACTGAAAATAACAGAAAACAGCTCTCAAAACAACAGAAAGCAAGCAGGTAACGGCTGTAAACGGTAGAAAACGACCGAATACAACCAAATAGAACAGAAAACAGAGCATAACAACAGAAAGCAGGCAGATAACAGCGCTACACAATAGAAAATGACTAAATTCAGCCGAATACAACAAGAAAAGGACAGAAGACAGCTAAAAACAACAGAAATCAAGCAGATAACAACTGTAAACGGTAGAAAACGACCAAATACAACCGAATAGAGCCAAAACTGACTCAAAACGACAGAAAGCAAGCAGATAACAGCGCTAAACAACAGAAAGCGACTAAACACAGGCGAATACATCCGAAAATAACAGAAAACGGCTCTCAAGACAACAGAAAGCAAGCAGATAACGGCTGTAAACGGTAGAAAACGGCCGCATAGAACTAAATAGAACAGAAAACAGAGCATAACAACAGAAAGCGGGCAGATAACAGCGCTAAACAATAGAAAACGACTAAATTCAGCCGAATACAACAAGAAAAGAAGAGAAAATAGCTAAAAACAACAGAAATCAAGCAGATAACAACTGCAAACGGTAGAAAACGGCCAAATACAACCGAATAGGGTCAAAACTAACTCAAAACGACAGAAAGCAAGCAGATAACAGCGGGAAACAGCAGAAAACGACTAAACACAGCCGAATACAACCAAATTGAGTAGAAAACAGATAGCCAAAACTGACTCAAAACGACAGAAAGCAAACAGATGACAGCGCGAAACAGCAGAAAACGACTAAACACAGCCGAATACATCCGAAAATAACAGAAAACAGCTCCCAAAACAACAGAAAGCAAGCAGATAACGGCTGTAAACGATAGAAAACGGCCGCATACAACTAAACAGAACAGAAAACAGAGCATAACAACAGAAAGCGGGCAGGTAACAGCGCTAAACAATAGAAAACGACTAAATTCAGCCGAATACAACAAGAAAAGAAGAGAAAATAGCTAAAAACAACAGAAATCAAACAGATAACAACTGTAAACGGTAGAAAACGACCAAATACAACCGAATAGAGCCAAAACTGACTCAAAACGACAGAAAGCAAGCAGATAACAGCGCTAAACAACAGAAAACGACTAAACACAGGCGAATACATCCGAAAATAACAGAAAACGGCTCTCAAAACAACAGAAAGCAAGCAGATAACGGCTGTAAACGGTAGAAAACGGCCGCATACAACTAAATAGAACAGAAAACAGAGCATAACAACAGAACGCGGGCAGATAACAGCGCTAAACAACAGAAAACGACTAAACACAGCGGAATACAACCGAAAATAACAGCAAACAGCTCTTAAAACAACAGAAATCAAGCAGATAACAACCGTAAACGGTAGAAAACGACCAAATACAACCGAATAGAGTCAAAAATAACTCAAAACGACAAAAAGCAAGCAGATAACAGCGGGAAACAATAGAAAACGACTAAATACAGCCGAGTACAACAGAAAAGAGCAGAAAACAGCTAAAAACACGAGAAAGCGAGCAGATAACAACTGCAAAAGATAGGAAGCGTCCAAATACAACCGAATAGAACAGGAAACAGCGCATAACAACAGAAAGCAAGCAGATAACGGCTGTAAACGCTAGAAAGCGACAGAGTACAACCAAATAGAACAGAAAACAGAGCATAACAACAGAAAGCGGGCAGATAACAGCGCTAAACAATAGAAAACGACTAAATTCAGCCGAATACAACAAGAAAAGAACAGAAAATAGCTAAAAACAACAGAAATCGAGTAGATAACAACTGTAAACGATAGAAAACGACCAAATACAACCGAATAGAGCCAAAACCGACAGAAAGCAAGCAGATAACAGCGCTAAACAAGAGAAAACGACTAAGCATAGCCGAATACATCCGAAAATAACAGAAAACAGCTCTCAAAGCAACAGAAAGCAAGCAGATAACGGCTGTAAACGGTAGGAAACGGCCGCATACAACTAAATAGAACAGAAAACAGAGCATAACAACAGAAAGCGGGCAGATAACAGCGCTAAACAATAGAAAACGAATAAATTCAGCCGAATACAACAAGAAAAGAACAGAAAATAGCTAAAAACAACAGAAATCAAGCAGATAACAACTGCAAACGGTACAAAACGACCAAATACAACCGAATAGGGTCAAAACTAACGCAAAACGACAGAAAGCAAGCAGATAACGGCTGTAAACGCTAGAAAGCGACCGAGTACAACCAAATAGAACCGAAAACAGAGCATAACAACAGAAAGCGGGCAGATAACAGCGCTAAACAATAGAAAACGACTAAATTCAGCCGAGTACAACAAGAAAAGAACAGAAAATAGCTAAAAACAACAAAAAGCAGGCAGATAACAGCTGTAAACGGTAGAAAATGACCAAATACAACCGAATAGAGTCAAATCCAGCTAAAAACGACAGAAAGTAAGCAGATAGCAGCGCTAAGCAACAGAAAACGACTAAACACAGAGGAATACAACTGAAAATAACAGAAAACAGCTCTCAAAACAACAGAAAGCAAGCAGGTAACGGCTGTAAACGGTAGAAAACGACCGAATACAACCAAATAGAACAGAAAACAGAGCATAACAACAGAAAGCAGGCAGATAACAGCGCTACACAATAGAAAATGACTAAATTCAGCCGAATACAACAAGAAAAGGACAGAAGACAGCTAAAAACAACAGAAATCGAGCAGATAACAACTGTAAACGGTAGAAAACGACCAAATACAACCGAATAGAGCCAAAACTGACTCAAAACGACAGAAAGCAAGCAGATAACAGCGCTAAACAACAGAAAACGACTAAACACAGCCGAATACATCCTAAAATAACAGAAAACAGCTCTCAAAATAACAGAAAGCAAGCAGATAACGGCTGTAAACGGTAGAAAACGGCCGCATACAGCTAAATAGAACAGAAAGCATAGCATAACAACAGAAAGCGGGCAGATAACAGCGCTAAACAGTAGAAAACGACTAAATTTAGCCGAATGCAACAAGAAAAGAACAGAAAATAGCTAAAAACAACAGAAATCAAGCAGATAACAACTGCAAACGGTACAAAACGACCAAACACAACCGAATAGGGTCAAAACTAGCTCAAAACGACAGAAGGCAAGCAGATAACAGCGGGGAACAGCAGAAAACGACTAAACACAGCCGAATACAACCAAAATGAGTAGAAAACAGCTAAAAACAACAGAAAGCAGGCAGATAACAGCTGTAAACGGTAGAAAATGACCAAATACAACCGAATAGAGTCAAGTCCAACTAAAAGCGACAGAAAGTAAGCCGATAACAGCGCTAAACAACAGAAAACGACTAAACACCGCGGAATACAACTGAAAATAACAGAAAACAGCTCCTAGAACAACAGAAAGCAAGCAGATAACGGCTGTAAACGGTAGAAAACGACCGAACACAACCGACTAGAACAGAAAACAGAGCATAACAACAGAAAGCAGGGAGATAACGGCGCTAAACAACAGAAAACGACTAAACACAGCCGAATACATCCGAAAATAAAAGAATACAGCTCTCAAAACGACAGAAAGCAAGCAGATAACGGCTGTAAACGGTAGAAAACGACTGAATACAACCAAGTAGAACAGAAAACAGAGCATAGCAACAGAAAGAAGGCAGATAAGAGCGCTAAACAATAGAAAACGACTAAATTCAGCCGAATACAACAAGAAAAGAACAGAAAACAGCTAAAAACAACAGAAGTCGAGCAGATAACAACTGCAAACGGTAGAAAACGACCAAATACAACCGAATAGGGTCTAAACTAACTCAAAACGACAGAAAGCAAGCAGATAACAGCGGGAAACAGCAGAAAACGACCAAACACAGTCGAATACAACCAAAATGAGTAGAAAACAGCTAAAAACAACAGAAAGCAGGCAGATAACAGCTGTAAACGGTAGAAAATGACCGAATACAACCGAATAGAGCCAAATCCGGCTAAAAACGACAGATAGTAAGAAGATAACAGAGCTAGACAGCAGAAAACGACTAAACACAGCGGAATACAACTGAAAATAACAGAAAACAGCTCATAGAACAACAGAAAGCAAGCAGATAACGGCTGTACACGGTAGAAAACGACCGAATACAACCAAATAGAACAGAAAACAGAGCATAACAACAGAAAGCAGGCAGATAGCAGCACTAAACAATAGAAAACGACTAAATTCAGCCGAATACAACAAGAAAAGAACAGAAAACAGCTAAAAACAACAGAAATCGAGCAGATAACAACTGTAAACGGTAGAAAACGACCAAATACAACCGAATAGAGCCAAAACTGACCCAAAACGACAGAAAGCAAGCAGATAACAGCGCGAAACAACAGAAAACGACTAAACACAGCCGAATACATCCGAAAATAACAGAAAACAGCTCTCAAAACAACAGAAAGCAAGCAGATAACGGCAGTAAACGGTAGAAAACGGCCGCATACAACTAAATAGAACAGAAAACAGAGCATAACAACAGAAAGCGGGCAGGTAACAGCGCTAAACAATAGAAAACGACTAAATTCAGCCGAATACAACAGGAAAAGAAGAGAAAATAGCTAAAAACAACAGGAATCAAGCAGATAACAACTGTAAACGGTAGAAAATGACCAAATGCAACCGAATAGAGTCAAATCCAGCTAAAAACGACAGAAAGTAAGCAGATAACAGCGCTAAACAACAGAAAACGGCTAAATACAGCGGAATACAACCGAAAATAACAGAAAACAGCTCTCAAAACAACAGAAAGCAAGCAGATAACGGTAGTAAATGGTAGAAAACGACCGAATACAACCAAATAGAACAGAAAACAGAGCATAACAACAGAAAGCAGGCAGATAACAGCGCTAAACAATAGAAAACGACTAAATTCAGCCGAATACAACAAGAAAAAGACAGAAAACAGCTAAAAACAACAGAAATCAAGCAGATAACGGCTGTAACCACTAGAAAGCGACAGAGTACAACCAAATAGAACAGAAAACAGAGCATAACAACAGAAAGCGGGCAGATAGCAACGCTAAACAATAGAAAACGACTAAATTCAGCCGAATACAACAAGAAAAGAACATAAAATAGCTAAAAACAACAAAAAGCAGGCAGATAACAGCTGTAAACGGTAGAAAATGATCAAATACAACCGAATAGAGTCAAATCCAGCTAAAAACGACAGAAAGTAAGCAGATAACAGCGCTAAGCAACAGAAAGCGACTAAATACAGCGGAATACGACTGAAAATAACAGAAAACAGCTCCTAGAACAACAGAAAGCAAGCAGATAACGGCTGTGAACGGTAGAAAACGACCGAATACAACCAAATAGAACAGAAAACAGAGCATAGCAACAGAAAGCAGGCAGATAACAGCGCTAAACAATAGAAAATGACTAAATTCAGCCGAATACAACAAGAAAAGAACAGAAAACAGCTAAAAACAACAGAAATCAAGCAGATAACAACTTTAAACGGTACAAAACGACCAAATACAACCGAATAGAACAGAAAACAGAGCATAACAACAGAAAGCAGGCAGATAACAGCGCTAAACAACAGAAAACGACAAAACACAGCCGAATACATCCGAAAATAACAGAAAACAGCTCTCAAAACAACAGAAAGCAAGCAGATAACGGCTGTAAACGGTAGAAAACGACTGAATACAACCAAATAGAACAGAAAACAGAGCATAACAACAGAAAGAAGGCAGATAAAAGCGCTAAACAATAAAAAACGACTAAATTCAGCCGAATACAACAAGAAAAGAACAGAAAACAGCTAAAAACAAAAGAAATCGAGTAGATAACAACTGTAAACTATAGAAAACGACCAAATACAACCGAATAGAGTCAAAACTAACGCAAAACGACAGAAAGCAAGCAGATAACGGCTGTAAACGCTAGAAAGCGACAGAGTACAACCAAATAGAACAGAAAACAGAGCATAACAACAGAAAGCGGGCAGACAGCAGCGCTAAACAATAGAAAACGACCAAATTCAGCCGAATACAACAAGAAAAGAAGAGAAAATAGCTAAAAACAACAGAAATCAAGCAGATAACAACTGTAAACGGCAGAAAACGACCAAATACAACCGAATAGGGTCAATACTACTCAAAACGACAGAAAGCAAGCAGAGAACAGCGGGAAACAGCAGAAAACGACTAAACACAGCCGAATACAACCGAAATGAGTAGAAAACAGCTAAAAACAACAGAAAGCAGGCAGATAACAGCTGTAAACGGTAGAAAATGACCAAATACAACCGAATAGAGCCAAATCCAGCTAAAAACGACAGAAAGTAAGCAGATAACAGCGCTAAACAACAGAAAACGGCTAAATACAGCGGAATACAACTGAAAATAACAGAAAACAGCTCTCAAAACAACAGAAAGCAAGCAGATAACGGCTGCAAACGGTAGGAAACGGGCGCATACAACTAAATAGAACAGAAAACAGAGCATAACAACAGAAAGCGGGCAGATAACAGCGCTAAACAATAGAAAACGACTAAATTCAGCCGAATGCAACAAGAAAAGAACAGAAAATAGCTAAAAACAACAGAAATCAAGCAGATACCAATTGTAAACGATAGTAAACGACCAAATACAACCGAATAGGGTCAGAACTAACTCAAAACGGCTGTGAACGGTAGAAAACGACCGAATACAACCAAATAGAACAGAAAACAGAGCATAGCAACAGAAAGCAGGCAGATAACAGCGCTAAACAATAGAAAATGACTAAATTCAGCCGAATACAACAAGAAAAGAACAGAAAACAGCTAAAAACAACAGAAATCAAGCAGATAACAACTGTAAACGGTACAAAACGACCAAATACAACCGAATAGAACAGAAAACAGAGCATAACAACAGAAAGCAGGCAGATAACAGCGCTAAACAACAGAAAACGACAAAACACAGCCGAATACATCCGAAAATAACAGAAAACAGCTCTCAAAACAACAGAAAGCAAGCAGATAACGGCTGTAAACGGTAGAAAACGACTGAATACAACCAAATAGAACAGAAAACAGAGCATAACAACAGAAAGAAGGCAGATAAAAGCGCTAAACAATAAAAAACGACTAAATTCAGCCGAATACAACAAGAAAAGAACAGAAAACAGCTAAAAACAAAAGAAATCGAGTAGATAACAACTGTAAACTATAGAAAACGACCAAATACAACCGAATAGAGTCAAAACTAACGCAAAACGACAGAAAGCAAGCAGATAACGGCTGTAAACGCTAGAAAGCGACAGAGTACAACCAAATAGAACAGAAAACAGAGCATAACAACAGAAAGCGGGCAGACAGCAGCGCTAAACAATAGAAAACGACCAAATTCAGCCGAATACAACAAGAAAAGAAGAGAAAATAGCTAAAAACAACAGAAATCAAGCAGATAACAACTGTAAACGGCAGAAAACGACCAAATACAACCGAATAGGGTCAATACTACTCAAAACGACAGAAAGCAAGCAGAGAACAGCGGGAAACAGCAGAAAACGACTAAACACAGCCGAATACAACCGAAATGAGTAGAAAACAGCTAAAAACAACAGAAAGCAGGCAGATAACAGCTGTAAACGGTAGAAAATGACCAAATACAACCGAATAGAGCCAAATCCAGCTAAAAACGACAGAAAGTAAGCAGATAACAGCGCTAAACAACAGAAAACGGCTAAATACAGCGGAATACAACTGAAAATAACAGAAAACAGCTCTCAAAACAACAGAAAGCAAGCAGATAACGGCTGCAAACGGTAGGAAACGGGCGCATACAACTAAATAGAACAGAAAACAGAGCATAACAACAGAAAGCGGGCAGATAACAGCGCTAAACAATAGAAAACGACTAAATTCAGCCGAATGCAACAAGAAAAGAACAGAAAATAGCTAAAAACAACAGAAATCAAGCAGATACCAATTGTAAACGATAGTAAACGACCAAATACAACCGAATAGGGTCAGAACTAACTCAAAACGGCAGAAAGCAAGCAGATAACAGCGGGGAAACAGCAGAAAACGACTAAACACAGCCGAATACAACCAAAATGAGTAGAAAACAGCTAAAAACAACAGAAAGCAGGCAGATAACAGCTGCAAACGGTAGAAAATGACCAAATACAACCGAATAGAGACAAATCCGGCTAAAAACGACAGAAAGTAAGCAGATAACAGCGCTAGACAACAGAAAACCACTAAACACAGCGGAATACAACCGAAAATAACAGAAAACAGCTCTTAGAACAACAGAAAGCAAGCAGATAACGGCTGTAAACGGCAGAAAACGGCCGCATACAACTAAATAGAACAGAAAACAGAGCATAACAACAGAACGCGGGCAGATAACAGCGCTAAACAACAGAAAACGACTAAACACAGCGGAATACAACCGAAAATAACAGCAAACAGCTCTTAAAACAACAGAAATCAAGCAGATAACAACCGTAAACGGTAGAAAACGACCAAATACAACCGAATAGAGTCAAAAATAACTCAAAACGACAAAAAGCAAGCAGATAACAGCGGGAAACAATAGAAAACGACTAAATACAGCCGAGTACAACAGAAAAGAGCAGAAAACAGCTAAAAACACGAGAAAGCGAGCAGATAACAACTGCAAAAGATAGGAAGCGTCCAAATACAACCGAATAGAACAGGAAACAGCGCATAACAGCAGAAAGCAAGCAGATAACAGCGCTGAACAACAGAAAACGACTAAACACAGCGGAATACAACCGAAAATAACGGAAAACAGCTCTCAAAACAACAGAAAGGAAGCAGATAACGGCTGTAAATGCTAGAAAGCGACAGAGTACAACCAAATAGAACAGAAAACAGAGCATAACAACAGAAAGCGGGCAGATAACAGCGCTGAACAATAGAAAACGACTAAATTCAGCCGAATACAACAAGAAAAGAACAGAAAATAGCTAAAAACAACAAAAAGCAGGCAGATAACAGCTGTAAACGGTAGAAAATGACCAAATACAACCGAATAGAGTCAAATCCAGCTAAAAACGACAGAAAGTAAGCAGATAACAGCGCTAAGACAGAAAACAGAGCATAACAACAGAAAGCAGGCAGATAACAGCGCTAAACAACAGAAAACGACAAAACACAGCCGAATACAACCGAAAATAACAGAAAACAGCTCTCAAAGCAACAGAAAGCAAGCAGATAACGGCTGTAAACGGTAGGAAACGGCCGCATACAACTAAATAGAACAGAAAACAGAGCATAACAACAGAAAGCGGGCAGATAACAGCGCTAAACAATAGAAAACGACTAAATTCAGCCGAATACAACAAGAAGAAATAGCTAAAAACAACAGAAATCAAGCAGATAACAACTTTAAACGGTACAAAACGACCAAATACAACCGAATAGAGTCAAAACTAACGCAAAACGACAGAAAGCAAGCGGATAACGGCTGTAAACGCTAGAAAGCGACCGAGTACAACCAAATAAAACCGAAAACAGAGCATAACAACAGAAAGCGGGCAGATAACAGCGCTAAACAATAGAAAACGACTAAATTCAGCCGAGTACAACAAGAAAAGAACAGAAGACAGCTAAAAACAACAGAAATCGAGCAGATAACAACTGTAAACGGTAGAAAACGACCAAATACAACCGAATAGGGTCAAAACTAACTCAAAACGGCAGAAAGCAAGCAGATAACAGCGGGAAACAGCAGAAAACGACTAAACACAGCCGAATACAACCAAAGTGAGTAGAAAATAGCTAAAAACAACAAAAAGCAAGCAGATAACAGCTGTAAACGGTAGAAAATGACCAAATACAACCGAATAGAGTCAAATCCAGCTAAAAACGACAGAAAGTAAGCAGATAACAGCGCTAAGCAACAGAAAACGACTAAATACAGAGGAATACAACTGAAAATAACAGAAAACAGCTCCTAGAACAACAGAAAGCAAGCAGATAACGGCTGTGAACGGTAGAGAACGACCGAATACAACCAAATAGAACAGAAAACAGAGCATAACAACAGAAAGCAGACAGATAGCAGCGCTACGCAATAGAAAATGACTAAATTCAGCCGAATACAACAGGAAAAGGACAGAAGACAGCTAAAAACAACAGAAATCGAGCAGATAACAACTGTAAACGGTAGAAGACGACCAAATACAACCGAATAGGGTCAAAACTAACTCAAAACGACAGAAAGCAAGCAGATAACAGCGGGAAACAGCAGAAAACGACTAAACACAGCCGAATACAACCAAAATGAGTAGAAAACAGCTAAAAACAACAGAAAGCAGGCAGATAACAGCTGTAAACGGTAGAAAATGACCAAATATAACCGAATAGAGTCAAATCCCGCTAAAAACGACAGAAAGTAAGCAGATAACAGCGCTAAACAACAGAAAACGACTAAACACAGCCGAATACATCCGAAAATAACGGAAAACAGCTCTCAAAACAACAGAAAGCAAGCAGATAACGGCTGTAAACGGCAGAAAACGCCCGAATACAAACAAATAGAACAGAAATCAGAGCATAACAACAGAAAGCAGGCAGATAACAGCGCTAAATA
The DNA here is from genome assembly GCA_951848785.1 of Callosobruchus maculatus. Taxonomy (NCBI): domain Eukaryota; kingdom Metazoa; phylum Arthropoda; class Insecta; order Coleoptera; family Chrysomelidae; genus Callosobruchus; species Callosobruchus maculatus. Next base: position 18,880 of record CATOUR010000381.1, read on the forward strand.
ATAGAAAATGACTAAATTCAGCCGATTACAACAAGAAAAGAACAGAAAACAGCTAAAAACAACAGAAATCAAGCAGATAACAACTATAAACGGTACAAAACGACCAAATACAACCGAGTAGAACAGAAAACAGAGCATAACAACAGAAAGCAGGCAGATAACAGCGCTAAACAACAGAAAACGACTAAACACAGCCGAATACATCAGAGAATAACAGAGAACAGCTCTCAAAACAACAGAAAGCAAGCAGATAACGGCTGTAAACGGTAGAAAATGACCGAATACAACCAGATAGCACAGAAAACAGAGCATAACAGCAGAAAGCAGGCAGATAACAGCGCTAAACAATAGAAAATGACTAAATTCAGCCGAATACAACAAGAAAAGAACAGAAAACAGCTAAAAACAACAGAAATCGAGCAGATAACAACTGTAAACGGTAGAAAACGACCAAATACAACCGAATAGAGCCAAAACTGACTCAAAACGACAGAAAGCAAGCAGATAACAGCGCTAAACAACAGAAAACGACTAAACACCGCGGAATACAACTGAAAATAACAGAAAACAGCCCCTAGAACAACAGAAAGCAAGCAGATAACGGCTGCAAACGGTAGAAAACGACCGAATACAACCAAGTAGAACAGAAAACAGAGCATAACAACAGAAAGCAGGCAGATAACAGCGCTAAACAGCAGAAAACGACTAAACACAGCCGAATACATCCGAAAATAACAGAAAACAGCTCTCGAAGTAACAGAAAGCAAGCAGATAACGGCTGTAAACGGTAGAAAACGGCCGCATACAACTAAATAGAACAGAAAGCAGAGCATAACAACAGAAAGCGGGCAGATAACAGCGCTAAACGATAGAAAACGACTAAATCCAGCCGAATGCAACAAGAAAAGAACAGAAAATAGCTAAAAACAACATAAATCAAGCAGATAACAACTGCAAACGGTACAAAACGACCAAATACAACCGACTAGAACAGAAAACAGAGCATAACAACAGAAAGCAGGGAGATAACAGCGCTAAACAACAGAAAACGACTAAACACAGCCGAATACATCCGAAAATAACAGAATACAGCTCTCAAAACGACAGAAAGCAAGCAGATAACGGCTGTAAACGGTAGAAAACGACTGAATACAACCAAATAGAACAGAAAACAGAGCATAACAACAGAAAGAAGGCAGATAAAAGCGCTAAACAATAGAAAACGACTAAATTCAGCCGAATACAACAAGAAAAGAACAGAAAACAGCTAAAAACAACAGAAGTCGAGCAGATAACAACTGCAAACGGCAGAAAATGACCAAATACAACCGAATAGGGTCTAAACTAACTCAAAACGACAGAAAGCAAGCAGATAACAGCGGGAAACAGCAGAAAACGACCAAACACGGTCGAGTACAACCAAAATGAGTAGAGAACAGCTAAAAACAACAGAAAGCAGGCAGATAACAGCTGTAAACGGTAGAAAATGACCAAATACAACCGAATAGAGTCAAATCCAGCTAAAAACGACAGAAAGTAAGCAGATAACAGCGCTAAGCGACAGAAAACGACTAAATACAGAGGAATACAACTGAAAATAACAGAAAACAGCTCTAAAAACAACAGAAAGCAAGCAGGTAACGGCTGTAAACGGTAGAAAACGACCGAATACAACCAAATAGAACAGAAAACAGAGCATAACAACAGAAAGCAGGCAGATAACAGCGCTAAACAATAGAAAATGACTAAATTCAGCCGAATACAACAAGAAAAGAACAGAAAACAGCTAAAAACAACAGAAATCGAGTAGATAACAACTGTAAACGATAGAAAACGACCAAATACAACCGAATAGAGCCAAAACCGACAGAAAGCAAGCAGATAACAGCGCTAAACAAGAGAAAACGACTAAGCACAGCCGAATACATCCGAAAATAACAGAAAACAGCTCTCAAAGCAACAGAAAGCAAGCAGATAACGGCTGTAAGCGGTAGGAAACGGCCGCATACAACTAAATAGAACAGAAAACAGAGCATAACAACAGAAAGCGGGCAGATAACAGCGCTAAACAATAGAAAACGACTAAACTCAGCCGAATACAACAAGAAAAGAACAGAAAATAGCTAAAAACAACAGAAATCAAGCAGATAACAACTGCAAACGATAGAAAACGACCAAATACAACCGAATAGGGTCAGAACTAGCTTAAAACGAGAGAAAGCAAGCAGATAACAGCGGGAAACAGCAGCAAACGACTAAACACAGCCGAATACAACCAAAATGAGTAGAAAACAGCTAAAAACAACAGAAAGCAGGCAGATAACAGCTGTAAACGGTAGAAAATGACCTAATACAACCGAATAGAGCCAAATCCGGCTAAAAATGACAGAAAGTAAGCAGATAACAGCCCCAGACAACAGAAAACCACTAAACACAGCGGAATACAACTGAAAATAACAGAAAACAGCTCTTAGAACAACAGAAAGCAAGCAGATAGCGGCTGTAAACGGTAGAAAACGACTGAATACAACCAAATAGAACAGAAAACAGAGCACAACAACAGAAAGCAGGCAGATAACAGCGCTAAACAATAGAAAACGACTAAATTCAGCCGAATACAACAAGAAAAGGACAGAAAACAGCTAAAAACAACAGAAATCAAGCAGATAACAACTGTAAGCGGTACAAAACGACCAAATACAACCGAATAGAGTCAAAACTAACGCAAAACGACAGAAAGCAAGCAGATAACGGCTGTAAACGCTAGAAAGTGACCGAGTACAACCAAATAGAACAGAAAACAGAGCATAACAACAGAAAGCGGGCAGATAACAGCGCTAAACGATAGAAAACGACTAAATTCAGCCGAATACAACAAGAAAATAATAGAAAATAGCTAAAAACAACAAAAAGCAGGCAGATAACAGCTGTAAACGGTAGAAAATGACCAAATACAACCGAATAGAGTCAAATCCAGCTAAAAACGACAGAAAGTAAGCAGATAACAGCGCTAAGCAACAGAAAACGACTAAACACAGCGGAATACAACTGAAAATAACAGAAAACAGCTCCTAGAACAACAGAAAGCAAGCAGATAACGGCTGTAAATGGTAGAAAACGACCGAATACAACCACATAGAACAGAAAACAGAGCATAACAACAGAAAGCAGGCAGATAACAGCGCTAAACAATAGAAAATTACTAAATTCAGCCGAATACAACAAGAAAAGAACACAAAACAGCTAAAAACAACAGAAATCAAGCAGATAACAACTGTAAATGGTACAAAGCGACCAAATACAACCGAATAGAACAGAAAACAGAGCATAACAACAGAAAGCAGGCAGATAACAGCGCTAAACAACAGAAAACGACAAAACACAGCCGAATACATCCGAAAATAACAGAAAACAGCTCTCAAAACAACAGAAAGCAAGCAGATAACGGCTGTAAACGGTAGAAAACGACTGAATACAACCAAATAGAACAGAAAACAGAGCACAACAACAGAAAGCAGGCAGATAACAGCGCTAAACAATAGAAAACGACTAAATTCAGCCGAATACAACAAGAAAAGGACAGAAAACAGCTAAAAACAACAGAAATCAAGCAGATAACAACTGTAAACGGTACAAAACGACCAAATACAACCGAATAGAGTCAAAACTAACGCAAAACGACAGAAAGCAAGCAGATAACGGCTGTAAACGGTAGAAAACGACCGAATACAACCAAATAGAACAGAAAACAGAGCATAACAACAGAAAGCAGGCAGATAACAGCGCTAAACAATAGATAATGACTAAATTCAGCCGAATACAACAAGAAAAGAACAGAAAACAGCTAAAAACAACAGAAATCAAGCAGATGACAACTGTAAACGGTACAAAACGACCAAATACAACCGAATAGAACAGAAAACAGAGCATAACAACAGAAAGCAGGCAGATAACAGGGCTAAACAATAGAAAACGACTAAATTCAGCCGAATACAACAAGAAAAGGACAGAAAACAGCTAAAAACAACAGAAATCAAGCAGATATCAACTGTAAACGGTACAAAACGACCAAATACAACCGAATAGAGTCAAAACTAACCCAAAACGACAGAAAGCAAGCAGATAGCGGCTGTAAACGCTAGAAAGCGACCGAGTACAACCAAATAGAACAGAAAACCGAGCATAACAACAGAAAGCGGGCAGATAACAGCGCTAAACAATAGAAAACGACTAAATTCAGCCGAATACAACAAGAAAAGAACAGAAAACAGCTAAAAAAAATGAAGTCAAGTTGATTGACTCAGCACTTCCCACACATTACGCTGATACCAGTTTATTATTTTCCCATAGCATGAAGCTTTAGTCTAAGATCCCTTGCAACCAAATAATTGCCAACCCCCCCCCCCTAAAATTGTCTTATGCCGCTAGGTCTTTCCTTCACAGGTCAATGGACAGCCTATTATCGATACTATAAACCTCTCAGTTTTACAACCCCCACCCCCCCCCCAACCACCTCACTTTCACCCCCACCCAAAAAACTGGTAGGAAATGATCAGGAACCCTTAAAACATCTAAAAACCGATTTTGAGTTGTTTTCATACTTGTCACGTTCTTTTATTATTGCTACGCTGCCACTGACAAGATTTTTAACAAACATACGCGTTTTCCATTCTCACCACGGTAACAATATACTGTGTCAAAATTTCATTAGAATCAATTTAATAGTGTCCACGTTACAAAATACAAAACGATTTAGACCAATAAATTCTCGTATAGTATACAGAAAATTCTAAGTCCCTTAGTTTCTGTAATAGGCTAGGCAATGTTCGGATGCACCTAAAAAGGTGATTTGTGTCGCTATATCTTCCTTCACAGGTTAGTGGACAGCCTATTATGAGTACAAGATTTTTTTTAATTTTTCAACCCCCAACCCCCCCACCACCCCAATTTCACCCCCACCCAAAAAAAAAAAAAACGCAGAAAATGATCAGGAACCTCTAAAACGCTTAAAAACGAAGTTTGAGCTGTTTTTATATTTTTAGTTTTTTTATTATTTCTGCGCTGCCACTGGCACGATTTATCAAAACCATACGCGTTTTCCATCTTCGCCATGGTAGTAATGTCGTTTCAAAATTTCATTAAAATCAATTCAACAGTTTCCTCGTTACAACGATCTGACGCAATACTCTCGTATGTTTACATCAAAAAAAATTCTGTCCTTTGCTTTCTGTAATAGGCAAAGGCAATATTCGGATGGACCTAAAAAAGTTATATATGTCGCCAGGTCTTCTTTCACAGGTCAGTGGACAGTCTATTATGAAAGCAACAAATTTTTCAATTTTACTACCCCCCACCCCCCAACCACCCCAATTTCACCCCCACCCAAAAAAAAGTAGAAAATGATCAGGGACCCCTAAAACGCCTAAAAACGAAGTTTCAGCAATATTTAATTTTTTTTGTTTTTTGCTAATTACTCCCCCGCCTATGGACCGATTTTCAAAATTATAGAAACATTACCTACTACGACCCCACAACATACCGCTGCCCAAATTTCATCACAATTCATGCAGCGGTTACTGAGATTACGAGGGTAGAAAAACGCGACAGACAGACAGACAGACAGACACAGACAGACAGACCGACAGACCGACAGACCGACAGACCGAAAGACCGACAGACCGACAGACCGACAGACCGACAGACCGACAGACCGACAGACCGACAGACCGACAGACCGACAGACCGACAGACCGACAGACCGACAGACCGACAGACCGACAGACCGACAGACCGACAGACCGACAGACCGACAGACAGACCGACGGAAATGAGTGACGTGGATTTTCGTTATGTACACATCATAAAACGCCCAAAAAACGTATTATCTCAAAATCGAAAATTTTCGCGATCACAATACTCCCCCCACCTATCGGTGTGGGAAGTAACAACAGAAATCGAGTAGATAACAACTGTAAACGATAGGAAACGACCAAATACAACCGAATAGAGCCAAAACCGACAGAAAGCAAGCAGATAACAGCGCTAAACAAGAGAAAACGACTAAGCACAGCCGAATACATCCGAAAATAACAGAAAACAGCTCTCAAAACAACAGAAAGCAAGCAGATAACGGCTGTAAACGGTAGAAAACGACTGAATACAACCAAATAGAACAGAAAACAGAGCATAACAACAGAAAGAAGGCAGATAAAAGCGCTAAACAATAAAAAACGACTAAATTCAGCCGAATACAACAAGAAAAGAACAGAAAACAGCTAAAAACAACAGAAATCGAGTAGATAACAACTGTAAACGATAGAAAACGACCAAATACAACCGAATAGAGCCAAAACCGACAGAAAGCAAGCAGATAACAGCGCTAAACAAGAGAAAACGACTAAGCACAGCCGAATACATCCGAAAATAACAGAAAACAGCTCTCAAAGCAACAGAAAGCAAGCAGATAACGGCTGTAAACGGTAGGAAACGGCCGCATACAACTAAATAGAACAGAAAACAGAGCATAACAACAGAAAGCGGGCAGATAACAGCGCTAAACAATAGAAAACGACTAACTTCAGCCAAATACAACAAGAAAAGAACAGAAAATAGCTAAAAACAACAGAAATCAAGCAGATAACAACTGTAAACGGTACAGAACGACCAAATACAACCGAATAGAACAGAAAACAGAGCATAACAACAGAAAGCAGGCAGATAACAGCGCTAAACAATAGAAAACGACTAAATTCAGCCGAATACAACAAGAAAAGGACAGAAAACAGCTAAAAACAACAGAAATCAAGCAGATAACAACTGTAAACGGTACAGAACGACCAAATACAACCGAATAGAACAGAAAACAGAGCATAACAACAGAAAGCAGGCAGATAACAGCGCTAAACAACAGAAAACGACAAAACACAGCCGAATACATCCGAAAATAACAGAAAACAGCTCTCAAAGCAACAGAAAGCAAGCAGATAACGGCTGTAAACGGTAGGAAACGGCCGCATACAACTAAATAGAACAGAAAACAGAGCATAACAACAGAAAACAGGCAGATAACAGCGCTAAACAATAGAAAGCGACTAAATTCAGCCGAATACAACACGAAAAGGACAGAAAACAGCTAAAAACAACAGAAATCAAGCAGATAACAACTGTAAACGGTACAAAACGACCAAATACAACCGAATAGAGTCAAACTAACGCAAAACGACAGAAAGCAAGCAGATAACGGCTGTAAACGCTAGAAAGCGACCGAGTACAACCAAATAGAACAGAAAACAGAGCATAACAACAGAAAGCGGGCAGATAACAGCGCTAAACAATAGAAAACGACCAAATTCAGCCGAATACAACAAGAAAAGAACAGAAAATAGCTAAAAACAACAAAAAGCAGGCAGATAACAGCTGTAAACGGTAGAAAATGACCAAATACAACCGAGTAGAGTCAAATCCAACTAAAAACGACAGAAAGTAAGCAGATAACAGCGCTAAGCTACAGAAAACGACTAAATACAGCGGAATACAACTGAAAATAACAGAAAACAGCTCCTAGAACAACAGAAAGCAAGCAGATAACGGCTGTAAACGGTAGAAAACGACCGAATACAACCAAATAGAACAGAAAACAGAGCATAACAACAGAAAGCAGGCAGATAACAGCGCTAAACAATAGAAAATGACTAAATTCAGCCGAATACAACAAGAAAAGAACAGAAAACAGCTAAAAACAACAGAAATCAAGCAGATAACAACTGTAAACTGTACAAAACGACCAAATACAACCGAATGGAACAGAAAACAGAGCATAACAACAGAAAGCAGGCAGATAACAGCGCTAAACAACAGAAAACGACAAAACACAGCCGAATACATCCGAAAATAACAGAAAACAGCTCTCAAAACAACAGAAAGCAAGCAGATAACGGCTGTAAATGGTAGAAAACGACTGAATACAACCAAATAGAACAGAAAACAGAGCATAACAACAGAAAGAAGGCAAATAAAAGCGCTAAACAATAAAAAAACGACTAAACTCAGCCGAATACAACAAGAAAAGAACAGAAATCAGCTAAAAACAACAGAAATCGAGTAGATAACAACTGTAAACGATAGAAAACGACCAAATACAACCGAATAGAGCCAAAACCGACAGAAAGCAAGCAGATAACAGCGCTAAACAAGAGAAAACGACTAAGCACAGCCGAATGGGGACCCACGTGGCTGCGCGGTGAACAGCGTCTGCCTTCGATAGTGGGGCAGCAGCAGCCTTGTGCGCGATTAGCGCTTGGTTGGGTGACTGAATTGCACCAGGGCGACTGAACAGTTGGGACTGGCTGTCGGTGTCGCCCACACGAGCGCTGATCGGAGCACCCTACGCGGCCGGCACTTTGGATGATCGACTGGAAGGACCGGACGGGTGACCCCCGTCGGACCGTCCGGGATGATGATAGTGTAATCATTCCAACGGTGCTGGCCGTGCACCGTCCCCCCCTCTGGGAAGTCATAGTACAATAGGCCAATAGGCTTAAGTGCTGACGGCTCCCAGAGGAAAAAAAAAAAAAAAAAAAAAGCACAGCCGAATACATCCGAAAATAACAGAAAACAGCTCCCAAAGCAACAAAAAGAAAGCAGATAACGGCTGTAAACGGTAGGAAACGGCCGCATACAACTAAATAGAACAGAAAATAGAGCATAACAACAGAAAGCGGCAGACAACAGCGCTAAACAATAAAAAACGACTAAATTCAGCCGAATACAACAGGAAAAGAACAGAAAATAGCTAAAAACAACAGAAATCAAGCAGGTAACAACTGTAAACGACAGAAAACGACCAAATACAACCGAATAGGGACAGAACTCACTCAAAACGACAGAAAGCAAGCAGATAACAGCGCGAAACAGCAGAAAACGACTAAACACAGCCGAATACAACCAAAATGAGTAGAAAACAGCTAAAAACAACAGAAAGCAGGCAGATAGCAGCTGTAAATGGTAGAAAATGACCACATACAACCGAATAGAGCCAAATCCGGCTAAAAACGACAGAAAGTAAGCAGATAACAGCGCTAGACAATAGAAAACCACTAAACACAGCGAAATACAACTGAAAATAACAGAAAACAGCTCTTAGAACAACAGAAAGCAAGCAGATAACGGCTGTAAACGGTAGAAAACGACCGAATACAACCAAATAGAACAGAAAACAGAGCATAACAACAGAAACCAGGCAGATAACAGCGCTAAACAATAGAAAACGACTAAATTCAGCCGAATACAACAAGAAAAGAACAGAAAACAGCTAAAAACAACAGAAATCAAGCAGATAGCAGCTGTAAACGGTACAAAACGACCAAATACAACCGAATAGAGTCAAAACTAACGCAAAACGACAGAAAGCAAGCAGATAACGGCTGTAAACGCTAGAAAGCGACCGAGTACAACCAAATAGAACAGAAAACAGAGCATAACAACAGAAAGCGGGCAGATAACAGCGCTAAACAATAGAAAATGACTAAATTCAGCCGAATACAACAAGAAAAGAACAGAAAACAGCTAAAAACAACAGAAATCAAGCAGATAACAACTGTAAACGGTACAGAACGACCAAATACAACCGAATAGAACAGAAAACAGAGCATAACAACAGAAAGCAGGCAGATAACAGCGCTAAACAACAGAAAACGACAAAACACAGCCGAATACATCCGAAAATAACAGAGAACAGCTCTCAAAGCAACAGAAAGCAAGCAGATAACGGCTGTAAACGGTAGGAAACGGCCGCATACAACTAAATAGAACAGAAAACAGCGCATAACAACAGAAAGCAGGCAGATAACAGCGCTAAACAATAGAAAACGACTAAATTCTGCCGAATACAACAAGAAAAGGACAGAATACAGCTAAAAACAACAGAAATCAAGCAGATAACAACTGTAAACGGTACAAAACGACCAAATACAACCGAATAGAGTCAAAACTAACGCAAAACGACAGAAAGCAAGCAGATAACGGCTGTAAACGCTAGAAAGCGACCGAGTACAACCAAATAGAACGGAAAACAGAGCATAACATCAGAAAGCGGGCAGATAACAGCGCTAAACAATAGAAAACGACTAAATTCAGCCGAATACAACAAGAAAAGAACAGAAAATAGCTAAAAACAACAAAAAGCAGGCAGATAACAGCTGTAAACGGTAGAAAATGACCAAATACAACCGAATAGAGTCAAATCCAGCTAAAAACGACAGAAAGTAAGCAGATAACAGCGCTAAGCAACAGAAAATGACTAAATACAGCGGAATACAACTGAAAATAACAGAAAACAGCTCCTAGAACAACAGAAAGCAAACAGATAACGGCTGTAAACGGTAGAAAACGACCGAATACAACCAAATAGAACAGAAAGCAGAGCATAACAACAGAAAGCAGGCAGATAACAGCGCTAAACAATAGAAAATGACTAAATTCAGCCGAATACAACAAGAAAAGAACAGAAAACAGCTAAAAACAACAGAAATCAAGCAGATAACAACTGTAAACGGTACAAAACGACCAAATACAACCGAATAGAACAGAAAACAGAGCATAACAACAGAAAGCAGGCAGATAACAGCGCTAAACAACAGAAAACGACAAAACACAGCCGAATACATCCGAAAATAACAGAAAACAGCTCTCAAAACAACAGAAAGCAAGCAGATAATGGCTGTAAACGGTAGAAAACGACTGAATACAACCAAATAGAACAGAAAACAGAGCATAACAACAGAAAGAAGGCAGATAAAAGCGCTAAACAATAAAAAACGACTAAATTCAGCCGAATACAACAAGAAAAGAACAGAAAACAGCTAAAAACAACAGAAATCGAGTAGATAACAACTGTAAACGATAGAAAACGACCAAATACAACCGAATAGAGCCAAAACCGACAGAAAGCAAGCAGATAACAGCGCTAAACAAGAGAAAACGGCTAAGCACAGGCGAATACATCCGAAAATAACAGAAAACAGCTCTCAAAGCAACAGAAAGAAAGCAGATCACTGCTGTAAACGGTAGGAAACGGCCGCATACAACTAAATAGAACAGAAAACAGAGCATAACAACAGAAAGCGGGCAGATAACAGCGCTAAACAATAGAAAACGACTAAATTCAGCCGAATACAACAAGAAAAGAACAGAAAATAGCTAAAAACAACAGAAATCAAGCAGGTAACAACTGTAAACGATAGAAAACGACCAAATACAACCGAATGGGGTCAGAACTAACTCAAAACGACAGAAAGCAAGCAGATAACAGCGGGAAACAGCAGAAAACGACTAAACACAGCCGAATACAACCAAAATGAGTAGAAAACAGCCAAAAACTTCAGAAAGCAGGCAGATAGCAGCTGTAAATGGTAGAAAATGACCAAATACAACCGAATAGAGTCAAATCCGGCTAAAAACGACAGAAAGTAAGCAGATAACAGCGCTAGACAACAGAAAACCACTAAACACAGCGGAATACAACTGAAAATAACAGAAAACAGCTCTTAGAACAACAGAAAGCAAGCAGATAATGGCTGTAAACGGTAGAAAACGACCGAATACAACCAAATAGAATAGAAAACAGAGCATAACAACAGAAAGCAGGCAGATAACAGCGCTAAACAACAGAAAACGACTAAATTCAGCCGAATACAACAAGAAAAGTACAGAAAACAGCTAAAAACAACAGAAATCAAGCAGATAACAACTGTAAACGGTACAAAACGACCAAATACAACCGAATAGAGTCAAAACTAACGCAAAACGACAGAAAGCAAGCAGATAACGGCTGTAAACGCTAGAAAGCGACCGAGTACAACCAAATAGAACAGAAAACAGAGCATAACAACAGAAAGCGGGCAGATAACAGCGCTGAACAATAGAAAACGACTAAATTCAGCCGAATACAACAAGAAAAGAACAGAAAATAGCTAAAAACAACAAAAAGCAGCAGATAACAGCTGTAAACGGTAGAAAATGACCCAATACAACCGAATAGAGTCAAATCCAACTAAAAACGACAGAAAGTAAGCAGATAACAGCGCTAAGCAACAGAAAACGACTAAATACAGCGGAATACAACTGAAAATAACAGAAAACAGCTCCTAGAACAACAGAAAGCAAGCAGATAACGGCTGTAAACGGTAGAAAACGACCGAATACAACCAAATAGAACAGAAAACAGAGCATAACAACAGAAAGCAGGCAGATAACAGCGCTAAACAATAGAAAATGACTAAATTCAGCCGAATACAACAAGAAAAGAACAGAAAACGGCTAAAAACAACAGAAATCAAGCAGATAACAACTGTAGACGGTACAAAACGACCAAATACAACCGAATAGAACGGAAAACAAAGCATAACAACAGAAAGCAGGCAGATAACAGCGCTAAACAACAGAAAACGACAAAACACAGCCGAATACATCCGAAAATAACAGAAAACAGCTCTCAAAACAACAGAAAGCAAGCAGATAACGGCTGTAAACGGTAGAAAACGACTGAATACAACCAAATAGAACAGAAAACAGAGCATAACAACAGAAAGGAGGCAGATAAAAGCGCTAAACAATAAAAAACGACTAAATTCAGCCGAATACAACAAGAAAAGAACAGAGAACTGCAAAAAACAACAGAAATGGAGTAGATAACAACTGCAAACGATAGAAAACGACCAAATACAACCGAATAGAGCCAAAACCGACAGAAAGCAAGCAGATAACAGCGCTAAACAAGAGAAAACGACTAAGCACAGCCGAATACATCCGAAAATAACAGAAAACAGCTCTCAAAGCAACAGAAAGCAAGCAGATAACGGCTGTAAACGGTAGGAAACGGCCGCATACAACTAAATAGAACAGAAAACAGAGCATAACAACAGAAAGCGGGCAGATAACAGCGCTAAACAATAGAAAACGACTAAATTCAGCCGAATACAACAAGAAAAGAACAGAAAATAGCTAAAAACAACAGAAATCAAGCAGATTGTTGAGTGTTTTGCGTTTGCGTGTTTGCCGAACCAGCTTTAGGAGTGTGTCTTCCTTTCTTGTGAGTGGACTGTATTGTGAGTAGTTGTCCCAGAAGAAAAAATGCTCCTTCGTCCAAAGTTTAACACTTCTATTTGTACATTGTACACAAGTTTAGTGGCCAAATCAGCCTTACAGTTGTACTAATATAAAAAATACTTCTATCAATAATGTCAGACGTTTATGTCAAACACAATGACGGTTGTTAAGGTTTTTTCCGCCAACTTCACGATTTCCAACATCCTCCGGCCCCCACAACTGGTGTGTCCACTCTATTAATTTTCAAATGGTAATGGACAAATTTTTGAAATCGCTCTGGTGAAACAACCATCTCTTGTCACAACACGAACCATTCTTACCTTGCCATCTTTACCAGGAAGTACCTCAGTCACTCGAGCCAACCGCCATTGTAAGGGAGGTAAATTGTCCTCTTTTAAGAGTACCAGCGAGTTTAACTTTATGTTTTCCGAGGGCTTAAACCAGATGGGCCGTTTTTGTAGTTTGGTTAAATATTCTTTATGCCACCGGTTCCAAAAAGTCTGTCTAATTTTTGAACACAGTTCCCATTGTTTGATACGATTGATCGGGAGTGCAAATAGTTCGTGCTCCGGGAAAGACATCAAGCTATCTCCTATCAAAAAATGCGCGGGAGTCAGACATGAAAAATCTGATGGATCTGACGACAGTTGTGTAAGCGGTCGAGAATTTAGTATGGCTTCTATTTGACTCAAAGCCGTAGACATCTCTTCATAAGTAAGCATCATGTTCCCTACTGATCGCCGTAAATGATACTTTAGAGATTTAACCCCTGCTTCCCATAATCCACCCCAATGGGGACTACTAGGAGGTATGAATTTCCACCTTATCCGTGATTCGCCCAACTGCGTTTGTATTGTGTCCAAATTATTTTTATTTTCAAAGAATACGTACAATTCGTTCAACTGATTGCTAGCGCCCTTGAAGTTTGTCGCGTTGTCACTATATATGATTGATGGGTTGCCTCGCCTAGCTATAAATCGTTTTAGAGTGCACATAAAGGCAGGAGTTGAAAGACTAGTGACCAACTCTAAGTGTATGGCTCGAGTGGTCATACAGACAAAAACCGCAATATATGATTTGTACTGAATACTCTTACGTAACCTAGATTCTTTAATTGTGATTGGCCCCGCAAAATCTATTCCCGTTCTTAGGAATGGCCGAGACATAGTGACACGATCCTTTGGAAGAGCGCCCATGAGCTGTTCCGCAGTAATTGCCTTTAATCTATGACACACGACGCAATTCTTCAAAACCGCTTTGACTTCTTTCAAGCCACTAATTATCCAAAATTTAAGTCTTAAGCTCGTCAAAACAGCTTGTTGTCCTGCATGAAAGAGTCTTTCATGTTCTTGCTTTATTAGTAAACGAACAACATGATCTTTGGGTGGTAATATTATAGGAAACTTTTCGTCAAACCTCAAGTTAGAATTTTCGAGACGCCCAGCTACCCTAAGTACACCATTCTTATCGATAAATGGGTTTAATGCTAACAGCTGTTTATTATCAATAATAATTGAATTTTTTAGTTGAGTTATTTCCCTAGCGAAATGATCATTCTGTACTAGCCTGATAATTAATTCCTCTGAGTGAGTTAGTTCATCAACAGTTAAAATACCATAAACCTTTTCCGTGGGGTTTTTACAATTGTTAATAAATCTTAGGCAATAAGCAACAGTATGTTTTAATCGAGAATATTTAGAGAAGTTTATCCAAGGGAAATGATTTTTAACTACATTAACATGGGACGTTTTCTTTAATTCCGGTAACTCCTCTTCCGCTATATGAATACGCGTATCATTAACTGGAATGTTTCCAGACTCTATGAGTAATTCCTTTGGGCCATAAAACCATAAAGTGTTGGACTTGAGATTTAAGGGAGAACTGCCGCGAGATACTATATCGGCCGGATTGTATTGAGATTTAACATGTCTCCACTCGTAATCAGGCGTTAATTGTTGTATCTCCGCGACTCTATTCGCAACAAATGTATTCCATCGAGATGGGTGTGATTTTATCCAAGCCAAAACAATCTCAGAGTCACTCCACAAGCAAATTTTAGAGAAGTGGAATGAGTAAATCGTCTTTACTCTTGCAATTAGTCGTGCCAACAGAACTGCACCACACAGTTCTAATCGCGGTAATGTTATCACCTTGACAGGAGCAACTCGCGACTTTGAACACAAAAGATGTGAATGTATTGAGCCATCATCATATGACACCTTTAAATAAACGCAAACTCCGTAAGCCGTCATGCTCGCGTCCGAAAAACCATGCAGTTCTAAGGAATTTATTGGTTTGTTTTTGAATAACCAGCGCGGTACCGAGATTTCCGTCACCCTTGACATATCCGCTACAAACTTCAGCCAATGTTGAACCAAATCAGATGGCAGTTTGTCATCCCAACCTGTTTGAGCCAACCAAATTTTTTGCATGAGTAGCTTGGCGGGAACTAAAATTGGTCCTACAAGCCCTAAGGGATCAAATAAACTAGCAATGCATGCGAGAACTTTTCGTTTTGTGATGTCACTAGTTGTTTGATAGCGAGGTAGTTTTATTATGAGTTCATCCGTAGTATGTTGCCAAGATATCCCGAGTACTTTATTATTTCCTTCATTTATCTTCAAATTATCTAAATGATCACCATCAGGATCTACCAGGGTAGAGAAATTTGATCTCCATTTATGTAATAAAAAATTAGCCGAGCCTAAAAGTTCAATCAACTGCTGTTTTAAAGCTTCTGCAAGCTCCAAAGTATCTGCTCCACCTAAAATATCATCCACGTACGTTTGTTCGAGTAAAGTTTTCGCAGCTAAAGGATATTTCTCTTTACCAGTCGTAGCTAGCTCTACTAAACACCTCGTTGCCAAATAAGGAGCTGAATTAGTCCCGTAAGTAACAGTTTGGAGCTCTATACAGCCCAATTTCTGCGATGGGGATTCACGCCACAGTATTGATTGCAACCAATGGTGTTTTGGGTTTATCTTTACCATCCTATACATTTTTTGTATGTCCGCGGTGATCACGTATTTAAAAGACCGAAACCTACATACGATGTCAAATAACTCCGGTTGTACGGTATATCCTTTGAACATAATATCGTTTAGAGAGAATCCTGTAGTTGTTTTACTTCCGGCGTCAAAAACCACCCGTAAGCGAGTACTAACACTGTCCAATTTTATGACTGAATGATGGGGTAAGAAATATCTCGTTGAAGTGTGAAGTGCATTATTTTCATCGAATTCTACAAATTTTCCGTGTCCCATTTCAACGTATTCATCCAGAAACCGCTTGTACTGATCTGCGTGATCTAAGTTATTACGTAACTTGTTCTCGAGTCGTAAAAATCTCTGTTTGGCAGTTTTAAAAGAGTCACCTAGCTTTAAATGTTCAAATTCGCCTTTTAACGGCAAATCTACTTGAAAAGAGCCATCCTGTAATCGCTTTGTTGTATTAACGAAAATAGATTCGCACTTTTGCTCATCTTCCGTGAGTACCTTTGATTGTACCGCCTCATAATTTTCCTGTTGCCAAAAAGTTACGAGCATATCGTCGAGCGAATGATCTTTTTCCAATGAGGAGTGTAAGCATACATTCATGTGCGATACCCTTGGTGTTAACTGTGGTGAGATGGGCACAGTCCCTGCAATAACCCAACCAACCTTAGTGTTCTGCAATGTGGGTTGATCATCTCCTAGCCTAATTACTCCCGGTTCCAATAGATCAAAGTAAATATCCGCGCCTAAAAGCAGATCTATCGTTGCTGGTTTATAATACAACTCATCCGCTAAGACAATACCCTGAGGTATGTACAGTGACCTATTTCCCAAATCAATTTGTGGTAAATGACATGTAATCTCCTCTAAAATGCCTGCATTAAATTCCCTTTCATAATGCCCTACCCGTGATTGTAGTGTAAGCGTGGCAGATTTATTTATTTTTGTTATTTTGTTGGCTACACCCCCTACAGTGAGCTCCTGATTATCTGCGTTTAACCCTAGTCTATGTAACAAATCACCCGTCATAAATGTACTTTGAGAGGCAGAATCCAGTAACGCCCGAGCCTGTATTTTGACCCCATTTCTTCCAATAAGATAAATTTGCGCGGTAGCTAACAAAATGCACGTGTGTGATCGAGAAATGACCCCTGTAACCATTGAAACAGTCGGACCGCTGTTGCTACTGTTTCCCTTTTCTACCTGACCCTGATGACCTTGGTCTATGCCTCTATTAGAATTTGTATTACAGACTTGTGTCTGCGGATCAGCTGACGGACGTGGGGTTGGCGACGTTGCCGCTTGCGCCGCGGGATTATTCTGTTGTTGCGTAACCTCAAATGAATGCAAAAGCGTGTGGTGTTTCCTCTTACATTCTCTACACCCTGTAGATGAACATGTGGCTACCCGATGTTTTGATCCTAAACAATTATAACAAAGACTATTTTCCTTAACAAAGTCTCTGCGTTGTTGTAGGGTGATTGATTTAAACTTTTGACACGAATAAATATTATGCTCCTTATTTTTGCAATATAAACAAAACATGGTTGTTTTAGCGTGATTGCCATTACCTGCTGATATTGTTGAAACATGTGTTGTCCTAAAATGAGTGTTAGAGTGTGTGCCTGGGATATTTAAGCGTGTTCTGTTATGAGACTTAGTATCTAGTGGATTCATGCTTTCTGAGGCAATGCATCGTTTTTCTAAGAACTTTAAAAATCCGTCAAGCGTCGGAAGCTGACTTTTGTCCGCTCTATCCAATTCATAAGCCTGTCTGGTGTGCATATCTACTTTCCTGAGGAAAAAATATATGAGTATAATATCCCACTGTTCTACCGGTAACCCTAAAAGTTTTAGAGAGTTAACGTTTTGTTTTATTTGAGTCAAATATGCCCTGAGTTGTTTTCCATCCCTACCAGTTACATAATCTGTTTCGAAAAGATTGTTCAAATGTGCATTGATAACGTACATACGATTTTCGTATCGTTCCCTGAGAGTATTAAGCGCCATTGCGTAATTAGCATTGGTTAATTGCATCTCGTTTATTAATTTGAGAGGTTCGCCCGAGAGTGAGGACTTCAGGTACACAAACTTCTGTACAGGTGAAAGTGTTGTATCATTGTCTATTAGAGCTGAGAATAAATCGATAAATGAATACCATTCCTCAAATTTACCAGAGAAATTTGGAAGATTTAAATTGGGTAGATTTACTTTAAATGTAGATATTTGTGGGGTAGCAGGATGTTGCAAGCTCTCATCACTGTTAGATGTACTTTGTCGTGAATTTGAGTTATTTTGATCTTGAGTTCCTATCCTACTTTTTAATTTAGCTAATACACTAAAATATTGCATTTCAATAGCCTCCCTGTCACTTTCAAAGCACTCGTCTAAGTCTTCCAGCTCCGTTTGAATGGTGCAATATTTATCAAATGCCTGAATAAGGTATTGCTCTCTCACTTTATATTCATTAATATCTGAAAAACGCTCATCATCATTAACAAAATTCTCTATCCTTGTTATGGAAGACTTAGCCCTGGCTCTTTTGTTAACAAGTGCACGTTTTTGTTCAATTAAATCTACAGAAGTATTAACAATGTTAGTATTTTGCGAGTCCATTTTGAAAGGTCCAAAAATATAGAAAATCTCAGAAATA
This sequence comes from Callosobruchus maculatus, assembly GCA_951848785.1. Lineage (NCBI taxonomy): Eukaryota > Metazoa > Arthropoda > Insecta > Coleoptera > Chrysomelidae > Callosobruchus > Callosobruchus maculatus. The sequence continues at coordinate 37,630 of CATOUR010000381.1, forward strand.
TTCACTGAATCAACTGTCAACAACACATGTAGCACTCCTGCACTATTGTTGCCCTTCTGAACCTCAACAATGTGTATGAAAAAATGCTCTGCTTACCGGTGTGTCTTCTTCCCGCCTGTGTTACCTGTGTCCTGTGTCCCACCTGTGATATGTGTGTAGTCCCTAGTGCTCTTGTGAGTTCGCCTAGTTTCCATAGATCCTCCAGATCCCCAATCCGGCTCGAATTTCGACCAGAAATGTTAAGTGTTTTGCGTTTGCGTGTTTGCCGAACCAGCTTTAGGAGTGTGTCTTCCTTTCTTGTGAGTGGACTGTATTGTGAGTAGTTGTCCCAGAAGAAAAAATGCTCCTTCGTCCAAAGTTTAACACTTCTATTTGTACATTGTACACAAGTTTAGTGGCCAAATCAGCCTTACAGTTGTACTAATATAAAAAATACTTCTATCAATAATGTCAGACGTTTATGTCAAACACAATGACGGTTGTTAAGGTTTTTTCCGCCAACTTCACGATTTCCAACACAGATAACAACTGTAAACGATAGAAAACGACCAAATACAGCCGAATAGGGTCAGAACTAACTCAAAACGACAGAAAGCAAGCAGATAACAGCGGGAAACAGCAGAAAACGACTAATTACAGCCGAATACGACCAAAATGAGTAGAAAACAGCTAAAAACAACAGAAAGCAGGCAGATAACAGCTGTAAACGGTAGAAAATGACCAAATACAACCGAATAGAGCCAAATCCGGCTAAAAGCGACAGAAAGTAAGCAGATAACAGCGCTAGACAACAGAAAACCACTAAACCCAGCGGAATACAACTGAAAATAACAGAAAACGGCTCTTAGAACAACAGAAAGCAAGCAAGTAACGGCTGTAAACGGTAGAAAACGACCGAATACAACCAAATAGAACAGAAAACAGAGCATAACAACAGAAAGCAGGCAGATAACAGCACTAAACTATAGAAAACGACTAAATTCAGCCGAATACAACAAGAAAAGGACAGAAAACAGCTAAAAACAACAGAAATCAAGCAGATAACAACTGTAAACGGTACAAAACAACCAAATACAACCGAATAGAGTCAAAACTAACGCAAAACGACAGAGAGCAAGCAGATGACGGCTGTAAACGCTAGAAAGCGACCGAGTACAACCAAATAGAACAGAAAACAGAGCATAACAACAGAAAGCGGGCAGATAACGGCGCTAAACAATAGAAAACGACTAAATTCAGCCGAATACAACAAGAAAAGAACAGAAAATAGCTAAAAACAACAAAAAGCAGGCAGATAACAGCTGTAAACGGTAGAAAATGACCAAATACAACCGAATAGAGTCAAATACAGCTAAAAACGACAGAAAGTAAGCAGATAACAGCGCTAAGCAACAGGAAACGACTAAATACAGCGGAATACAACTGAAAATAACAGAAAACAGCTCCTAGGACAACAGAAAGCAAGCAGATAACGGCTGTAAACGGTAGAAAACGACCGAATACAACCAAATAGAACAGAAAACAGAGCATAACAACAGAAAGCAGGCAGATAACAGCGCTAAACAATAGAAAATGACTAAATTCAGCCGAATACAACAAGAAAAGAACAGAAAACAGCTAAAAACAACAGAAATCGAGTAGATAACAACTGTAAACGATAGAAAACGACCAAATACAACCGAATAGAGCCAAAACCGACAGAAAGCAAGCAGATAACAGCGCTAAACAAGAGAAAACGCTAAGCACAGCGAATACATCCGAAAATAACAGAAAACAGCTCTCAAAGCAACAGAAAGAAAGCAGATGACTGCCTGTAAACGGTAGGAAACGGCCCGCATACAACTAAATAGAACAGAAAACAGAGCATAACAACAGAAAGCGGGCAGATAACAGCGCTAACAATAGAAAACGACTAAATTCAGCCGAATACAACAAGAAAAGAACAGAAATAACTAAAAACAACAGAAATCAAGCAGATAACAACTGTAACGATAGAAAACGACCAAATACAACCGGATGGGGTCAGAACTACTCAAAACGACAGAAAGCAAGCAGATAACAGCGGGAAACAGCAGAAAACGACTAAACACAGCCGAATACAACCAAAATGAGTAGAAACAGCTAAAAACTTCAGAAAGGCAGGCAGATAGCAGCTGTAAATGGTAGAAGAATGACCAAATACAACCGAATAGAGTCAAATCCGGCTAAAAACGACAGAAAGTAAGCAGATAACAGCGCTAGACAACAGAAAACCACTAAACACAGCGGAATACAACTGAAAAATAACAGAAAGCAGCTCTGTAGAACACAGAAAGCAAGCAGATAATGGCTGTAAACGGTAGAAAAACGACCGAATACAACCAAATAGAACAGAAAACAGAGGCATAACAACAGAAAGCAGGCAGATAACAGCGCTTAACTATAGAAAACGACTAAATTCAGCCGAATACAACAAGAAAAGGACAGAAAACAGCTAAAAACAACAGAAATCAAGCAGATAACAACTGTAAACGGTACAAAACGACCAAATACAACCGAATAGAGTCAAAACTAACGCAAAACGACAGAAAGCAAGCAGATAACGGCTGTAAACGCTAGAAAGCGACCGAGTACAACCAAATAGAACAGAAAACAGAGCATAACAACAGAAAGCGGGCAGATAACAGCGCTAAACAATAGAAAACGACTAAATTCAGCCGAATACAACAAGAAAAGAACAGAAAATAGCTAAAAACAACAAAAAGCAGGCAGATAACAGCTGTAAACGGTAGAAAATGACCAAACACAACCAAATAGAGTCAAATCCAGCTAAAAACGACAGAAAGTAAGCAGATAACAGCGCTAAGCAACAGAAACGACTAAATACAGCGGAATACAACTGAAAGTAACAGAAAACAGCTCTAGAACAACAGAAAGCAAGCAGATAACGGCTGTAAACGGTAGAAAAACGACCGAATACAACCAAATAGAACAGAAAACAGAGCATACAACAGAAGGCAGGCAGATAACAGCGCTAAACAATAGAAAATGACTAAATTCAGCCGAATACAACAAGAAAAGAACAGAAAACGGCTAAAACAACAGAAATCAAGCAGAAACAACTGTAAACTGTACAAAACGACCAAATACAACCGAATAGAACGGAGAAAACAGAGCATAAACAACAGAAAGCAGGCAGATAACAGTGCTAAACAACAGAAAACGACAAAACACAGCCGAATACATCCGAAAATAACAGAAACAGCTCTCAAAACAACAGGAAAGCAAGCAGATAACGGCTGGTAAACGGTAGAAAATGACTGAATACAACCAAATAGAACAGAAAACAGAGCATAACAACAGAAAGGAGGCAGATAAAAGCGCTAAACAATAAAAACGACTAAATGCTAGCCGATACAACAAGAAAAGAACAGAAAACTGCTAAAAACAACAGAACTCGTGTAGATAACAACTGCAAACGATAGAAAACGACCAAATACAACCGAATAGAGCCAAACCGACAGAAAGCAAGCAGATAACAGCGCTAAACAAGAGGAAACGACTAAGCACAGCGAATACATCCGAAAATAACAGAAAACAGCTCATCAAAGCAACAGAAAGCAAGCAGATAACGGCTGTAAACGGTAGGAAACGGTCGCATACAACTAAATAGAACAGAAAACAGAGCATAACAACAGAAAGCGGGCAGATAACAGCGCTAAACAATAGAAAACGACTAAATTCAGCCGAATACAACAAGAAAAGAACAGAAAATAGCTAAAAACAACAGAATCAAGCAGATAACAACTGTAAACGATAGAAAACGACCAAACACAGCCGAATAGGGTCAGAACTAACTCAAAACGACAGAGAAAGCAAGCAGATAACAGCGGGAAACAGCAGAAAACGACTAAACACAGCCGAATACGACCAAAATGAGTAGAAAACAGCTAAAAACAACAGAAGCAGGCAGATAACAGCTGTAAACGGTAGAAAATGACCAAATACAACCGAATAGAGCCAAATCCGGCCAAAACGACAGAAAGTAAGCAGATAACAGCGCTAGACAACAGAAAACCACTAAACCCAGCGGAATACAACTGAAAATACAGAAAACGGCTCTTAGAACAACAGAAAGCAAGCAATAACGGCTGTAAACGGTAGAAAACGACCGAATACAACCAAATAGAACAGAAAACAGAGCTAACAACAGAAAGCAGGCAGATAACAGCACTAAACTATAGAAAACGACTAAATTCAGCCGATACAACAAGAAAAGGACAGAAAACAGCTAAAAACAACAGAAATCAAGCAGATAACAACTGTAAACGGTACAAAATAACCAATACAACCGAATGGAGTCAAAACTAACGCAAAACGACAGAGAGCAAGCAGATAACGGCTGTAAACGCTAGAAAGCGACCGAGTACAACCAAATAGAACAGAAAACAGAGCATAACAACAGAAAGCGGGCAGATAACAGCGCTAACAATAGAAAACGACCAAATTCAGCAGAATACAACAAGAAAAGGACAGAAAACAGCTAAAAACAACAGAAATCAAGCAGATAACAACTGTAAACTGTACAAAACGACCAAATACAACCGAATAGAACAGAAACAGAGCAAAGCAACAGAAGCAGGCAGATAACAGCGCTAAACAACAGAAAACGACAAACACAGCCGAATACATCCGAAAATAACAGAAAACAGCTCTCAAAACAACAGAAAGCAAGCAGATGACGGCTGTAAAACGGTAGAAACGACTGAATACAACCAAATAGAACAGAAAACAGAGCATAACACAGAAAGCGGGCAGATAACAGCGTTAAACAATAGAAAACGACCTAAATTCAGCCGAATACAACAAGGAAAAGGACAGAAAACAGCTAAAAACAACAGAAATCAAGCAGATAACAACTGTAAACGGTACAAAACGACCAAATACAACCGAATAGGGTCAAAACTAACGCAAAACGACAGAAAGCAAGCAGATAACGGCTGTAAACGCTAGAAAGCGACCGAGTACAAACCAAATATAACAGAAAACAGAGCATAACAACAGAAAGCGGGCAGATAACAGCGTTAAACAATAGAAAACGACTAAATTCAGCCGAATACAACAAGAAAAGGACAGAAAACAGCTAAAAACAACAGAAATCAAGCAGATAACAACTGTAAACGGTACAAAACGACCAAATACAACCGAATAGAGTCAAAACTAACGCAAAACGACAGAAGCAAGCAGATAACGGCTGTAAACGCTGAAAGCGACCGAGTACAACCAAATAGAACAGAAAACAGAGCATAAACAACAGAAAGCGGGCAGATAACAGCGTTAAACAATAGAAAACGACAAATTCAGCAGAATACAACAAGAAAAGGACAGAAAACAGCTAAAAACAACAGAAATCAAGCAGATAACAACTGTAAACTGTACAAAACGACCAAATACAACCGAATA